>VYZP01001708.1:321-42418 GCA_013400635.1 Hypocryptadius cinnamomeus | reverse complement strand
TTGAGAATTTCAATACCTTTCTGACCTCTAGAGAAGATGCTTATGACCAACCAGTCAGAAATGAAATTGTAAAAGTTTGCCAGAAATGAACTTGGCTGGTATGTGAATGCTCCCACAACAGGGATTTCATCACTTCAGACAAAATAAAAGCTGTGACCAAAGAAGGAAGCTTGGCTCCTCCTAATCACAGATGTAACTGAGTGGATAAACTGCAGTGGGTCCCCTTTAGTCCATGCATGCAATCCACAGAAGGACATACACCACCATGAAAGAACTACAAGTAAGACATTTCATTCTGAGTGCACATCCGTACCATTAATGTCTGTCCATACAATCCAACTAGAATAAAAGTTTTCCTAAATTAATACTCCAATAAATTCATTGAGCTGTATTCTAAGGCTGGTAATTAATCAACAGGTGAGACCAAACCATCCTCTGAACACTTCTGGCTTTGATCAATAAAACACTGATAAATCCCTAAAGATCTTGGAAAAGATAATACAAGATTACACAGAATTTTCAGATTGAGAAGATAACAATACCAACTGCAATCCTGGAAAGCACTCTAGGTACCTGCAAACAAAAGTGAATTCTACAAGTAAATTATATTAACAAATTAGAATATTATTGTGCATGCTATGCCTAATTACAAGTTGCAAAGTTACTCAGCTACATCTGTGATGTTCAACATTCATTTTGGTGTTTGTGGCCTTTCATTTCAAAAGCAAATAATAAAAACAGAAGATATGGAAGGGACCCAAAATTTAATAGCTGGAGAAAGACATTTGTATTTTCTGAAAAGGATAATTACCTTTAGTGCTCTCCAGAGGATGGGCTGATACAATCTATAGAGCATTTCTTCAACCCCTTGACGGACTTTACTTTGTTTATGGAAATAACTCAGCATCTAAGAGAAAACAAATAAAATGAGCTCCAAAGCCATTTTAACATTCTACATTCAGGAAGTGGTAAGAGCTTGTTGCATTTCATAATTATGTAAGACCAGACTTTTCATACCACGAAAATTATAAAACTAAACATGTTAATTGGCCCTATATCTTATTAGGGAAGTTTCAAAAACAGCAAAATTAAAACAATCTAGTAAATATAATATAACTTTATAGAGTCATTAAGTTTACATAAAGATCTACAACTAAGAAAAAAACATGCCTAGAGAATTTCACAGCAACACCTCATTTTTGTTACTATAAAAAAATATTTTTCAAGTTACTGGCAGAAATACTTTGAAACCATGAAATTATGAACTACAGATAAATAGGCTTTTTCTCTGTTAAGAACAAAGGAACTTATCTGGTAAGTGGAGTTACCCAAATACACATGTACAAACCTAATACATTTTTTATGCACTGATGAAAAGCAAGTATCAGCACTCTTTGGGACTCAAAACTGTGCTTAATTAGCTAAAAATCCTGTTATTTTCTGTGTTTGAATTATGCAGAAAAGAAAAAGAAAGTGGAAGACCAGAGCAAAATATGAGAAAGGACATAATGTAACTTGATATGAAGAATTTCTCCACTTTGAAACACTGAGCAGTTTGAGCTGTGTTCCAAGGTTGGTAATTAATCAGAAAGTGAGACGAGATCATCCTCTGAACATTTCTGGCCTTGATCAATACAGCACTGATAATTCCCTGAAGATCTTGGAAAACAGAATACAAGATTACACAAAATTTGAAAAGAAGCTGACCCTCTAGTGGTCAGTTCAAATTTATTCCAAGACCTACTCCTCTTGCAGCCCAAAGACATAATTATTCACTGTCCTTTTGCAAGATCATAAGCCCCAGAGTCTGAAAAGTATGAAGTGCCCTGTCAAAAGCCTGTTCAATTGATCAGAAATCACAGGGCAAGGAAATCCTATAGCTATGAGAAAACAAAACAGAACAAACCCCCTAAAAAACCAACCCCAAAAAATCCAAACCAAAACAAACAAAAACCCCACTCTAGTATTGTACAGTGGTATGTCAAGCTGTATATTGCACACAGTATACACTCTAGAGTCGGGGTATTTGGGAGGAAGCATTGGAGAGGAAGGGGCATTGATCAAATACAAATGTCTTAAAAAGCCTTGTGCACTTCTCATTCTGCTTCAAATGCTCTGCTCATGACTGAATGCCACATAGACAAGTAGAATCAAAGCTTGTCCCTATAAACCTATATAAATCCCCTACATATAATAAAAAGAAAAAAGCCAAGTTTCATTTCAGACCCGTGTACTAAGTTTGCCTCAAGAAGGTTATGACTGTTCATCCCTGTGATCATCTATGGAAAGGTCAATTCTACAGGTAAAGAAAGCTTAGACAAAAGACAGCAAAAACTATTTCTGGCACTCTGGAAAATCCTCTTCTACTTTTGAGCAGCAAAGACAAATCTGGTGCAAAACTATAAGCAGGTTCCTCCTAAAATTTGTTTTAACATTATTTCTCAGAATATGCTACTTTTTAAAGTCTTTGTGGTGGGTTGTCCCTAGTCACCAGCTAAGCACCCACAGCCACGCACACACTCCCTGCTCAGTGGGGAAGAAAGAGAATTGGAAGAGAAAAGCAAGTTCATGGGTCAAGATAAGGACAGTTCAATAAATGAAGCAAAGAGGACCCAAAAATCCCCAAAGGAGTGATGCAAATGCAACCACGCACTACCTGCCACAAGCAGACCAATACTCAGCCAGGCTCCCAGCAATGGCTGCCTCCCCAAAGCCCGCTTTCCCTCAGTTCGCTGAGGGAATGATGGTTGTATGGCATGCAATATCCTTCTGGTCAGTTTGGGTCAGCTGTCTCAGCTGTGACCTCCCAGATTCTTGCTCATGCCCAGCCCACTCCCTGGGGAGTGGGGAGAAGAAAGCCTTGAGACCACACAGGCACTGCTCAGCAGCAGCCAGAACATTGCTGTGCCACCAGCACACCCCAAACACAGCCCCACACAGGCTGCTATGAAGGAAAGTATTTCCATTCCAGCCACACCTGGTATGGTATTTTAGTATGAAATGGAAGTTTTCCACTTTATAGCAACTGATCTCATTTTGATGCTACTAGTTCATGCTACTAGTCATGCTTTCCTGGAACTTACCTCTCTAACTTTAGAATGAACAGAAGAACTTCTGGGAAGATGAATTCCATGATGCATGAAATCCTGAATGCAGTTATATTCAAGTACCTACAGTAAAACACACACATGCTCCTGTTAACACAATAAAACAATAATAAGTACTGTAGCTGTTCAGCAACCGTATTTTTCCCTAAAACAAGCAACTGAAAATAGTACCTGCTATTATTTCTTAATTGGCTTCTGCTTGGCCCAAATTTTTCCATGCTGGGGGCCTCAGTCTGCCTCAACTGATTTTCAAAATTTCAGAATCTACGATTAATCCAATTGTCAGAAGCTAAAAGCAGCGTAAATAAGAGTATTTTGGTATCTGAAATTTTGCTCTAGCATTGTTGTGATCTGTAATTATGCCTTTAATAATTTCCATGGAAATCCACAAAAACTAGATAAATACCTGAGCTATCAACTATACAGACTTGCACATACTGAATAAAAGGTTAAGTAATTCAGCCAATGGATATGTTTATGAAAAACATTGTGCATATGCATATTTGTGTGAAACAATATTTCAGCAGCAGAATTAAAGGTGTTTAACTGCAGCTAAGCTGATCTCAGTGAGAAAACATTCAAAGCATGACATATAGTTACTCCTTTACAACACTGAAGGGGCCCTTTCCTCAGGGAAATAATTCTTTAAGGCTTGTTAAAGGAACCTCTCTGTGGTGGAAAGTCATGAGTCTTTCCCACCTTGAAATTCAAAACTATCCAAATGAAATTTCAAACATAGTGTTACCTCTATGAATTCTCCTGACACCTTCTTCCAGGCCCTGAAGTAAACTTCTGAAATGCATTCCACCAAGGATCTGTATTAACATACAGGAAACACTGTCAAGAAAGCATACTAACCATATCTCTGTACAATTCATAAAGGTAAAACATGAAGTTTTGTATAATAACCAATATTGTTCTTAATTCTGTGCATCAAATTGGTTATTAGAAGAAATTCTCTTTTTCAAGTCTACACCCATAACTACCAAGTTAACTCTCAATTAATGAACACAAGCACTATTACATGATACTTGAAATATCTCCTGCAGTGGGAGAGTCAAAACATTCAGAGATACTTTACCAGTTATGTCATGAAGAATGACTGACATTCTTTATAGACATGTACAGGAATATATTCTACATGAAAGCATTAGAAAGCCTCTGATTTTAATACACAGAATTACTTCAGCAATATTTCACTGAATAATCAAAGAAAAAAAATCTCCCTATTTTTCATCCATCAGCCAAGTTCTCAGGCTATGATTTATCCTACAAGTCACTTCTTATTAGAATGCCTTATATAGAAACCTAGAAAATTAAATTAGAGATTGCTTGTAGGAAAAAATGGGAACACCCTACAGAAGGAGAAATGGACCTGCAACTCTCACACAAGCACTGCAAATAATGCAGTCCAATTTCTATCCAAAGTCATTTGCTTTAGCTAATGGCAAATAAACATTTACTGCTCCTATAACTGTACACCCAGGCACGTCAGAGCTACTATTAAATGAAGCTGCTGAAACAATATAGCAGTAATATTCAGAAGATTTGTGGGTTTCTGGATATTGATATATTTTTTCAATACACTAGGTATTTTTAGAGTGAGATAAACAAGATTTTAGACAAGCTCTTACTAATTAACTACTCTAACTGGGATGCATACCTTGGAAAGAACTGTAATTGGTTTTTAACAGTTCCATGTATCATTTTAATGAAGTTTACATTCCAGCTGAACAAAAAACTCAAGAGTCTTCTTCCCTGTGGGGAGGGCAAAAGAGGGAAAAATAAAGAGAACTCAAAGGTCAGAAGAATACGCAATTTAAGAGCTACCTCAAAAATCAGCAAATAGAAAGGAAATTACATCTTAAATTTTAAAATGCATAGGTGAAATGGAAAAAAACTATTTATGATTCTTAATTATTAAACAGAATTCAAGCACTACTTTTATTCATACTGTAGAAAAAACACAGAACAAATGAACATGTGGATCACATATGTGCCTCCACTCTTTCAGTGTCCTTTCTGTTTTGGTGTGCCTTCAAGCAGCACTCCAGAATGCCAGCAGACTGTGATCAGCACCCTCAGGGAGGTGGAGCACCGCGCTCTGCCAAGCGCAATATCATCCCGGCATGACACTGGAATGATGGTGAGGGCATAAATAAAACACCACAACTCTACCAGCACTAGGTGCAGAAACATTTTTAACAAAGCCACAGAGAACAGCTGGGCCACTGAGGAAATTAAATTCTGATCAGGAAGGACAATTCCTTTCCTCTCCACATGAAAAGTAATGTTGCAAACCTTCTGGAGCTGCTTTCATTCATGAAAACAGAAACTATTTTTCCAAAATTAGTTTTCTTCCATCTTCTTTCCATTTTTCCAAGTCAGGAACAATGATGACAAATCTGATGAGCAATAGAATTTTGTAACAAAAGGCAGTGGAAGGCTGTGGATGAAGGAAATAAGCCAATGCTCTTCCAGAATCAGCAAAATCTGCCCAAGGAATTGGATCCTTATACAGTATCTGTACAGGCAGCTTCACTGTGACTTAGCTTACAGGTGAAGGTAAGACTTCAAAATGTCTAATCACACATAAGGGTGAGTCAGCCAGTTGTAAGGGTCCTTTGTATCTCTCAGCTTTCTAGCCAAAAATAAATTAGAGATATTAATAAAGGAAGTGCAGTAGTAAAGAGCACAATTCCAGAAGTGCAAAAGGGTCACTGAATAAACAGCAGAGGTTCAGAGGCACTTCCACTGAGAGCTGGACCAAGAATTGTGTTCACATCTAAGACCAAACAGAGAAAATAGAATGCCAGACACACTTGGAGTTGGAATCTCACAGAGTAGGGGAGGGAGATGGAAGCACATAGTCAGAAACTGCACTGTAGTGCAACTGATAGCTGAAATGCCTTTGGGTGAAGAAGTAACTCAGAAGCTCATAAAAATCAAGACCTAATTGCTAAATACAAGATTCTTGGCTTCAGGTCTGATGGAATCCTTTCTGTTGTCAACGAGAGTTGTCTCTGTCTCCAACTTTGGTGGCCTAATATAAACATAGAGGAGTCCCACTTGGCATGTCACACATCATCATCCCTGACAAAACAAAAGGTCAAAGGAGTTTTGACCTACAGTTCTTTCCTCAACAAGGCAATGATGAGGACAAACTCAAATTCATCTCATCTTCTACAACCCCAGCAGCAAGACAGATGATAAAAAGCCAAAAAATAGCTTTCAACCAATTCTTTTTAGCCTTAGGTTTCAAAATATTGAGCCTGCTCCTGAAAATGATAAGTGCCTCTAGCTTAATCTGCTGCTTGTGATTAATGGATCTGAAATAATTATTGGTAACAACATTCTCATTATCATGAGAGATAACCTGGTGATAGGTGAATGAGACTGTGAACTTGTCATTTTTGGGACTAATGCAGTATCAGTGTTGGGTGTCTGGTACTGCTGTGCTTGTGGACACAGACCACATGACTTTGTTCTATGCACACAGAGAAGGTGAGCAAGGGAAGAGCACAACAGACCCACTCCAGAACACAGTAACATGCTCTGCAGCTGTCGGACTGCAAACCCCATCTGAACAAGAATGTTTTCATAAATCACAGAGAGATAAATTCAGAGGATCACTCCACTAATTCAGCCCGATGATAAGCCTCTGAAAAATATTACTGTGTGTTGAACAGCACAGCCTGGGAGGGCAGAAACACTGAACTCCCTGATCTTGCAATGAGGTGTAATAAATGTGCAGTTCTCTATTGGTTTAATCTGATTTAGAACACATACATTGCATTCCTGACCCTTCCCTTCCATCAGTCTTGCATATGATGAACCATTCCAGACAGTTAATCTGTCTGAAAAATAATCTTACTAGGAGAAAACAGCTACCTCCTTCAATCAACCCACAATATTGCTGCTTGAACATTACACTGTGAAAAGGAAAAAAGGAATGCTAGTCCATGGCAACACAGGATCATTGCAACCTGGAGTTACAGCAGCTTAAGCTACTATGGTGCTGCACTCGGGGATATGTACTCGAAAAAAACTAGGATTACTTTTCTTAGGAACGGTAGAACAAGTCTGCAGGCATTAAAGGGAGTATTAGGCCTGATATACAGAAGCTCACTTTCAACTCAAAGCAATTCATACATCATGTTGATACGTGGTATTACTACAAGCATTTTAGAAGCAATACAGGATGGAAAAAAAAGGTCCAGCAGAGATACTGGGGGAGTGTTGGTTGCTACAAGAAACCTAACATTAGAGAAATGAACCAGGAAGGGAAATTAGAGAACATACATGAGGTGTGTTACCACTACAACTGAACTCCCACAGCACACAAATCCCACACAAAAGGACTTGCAGCTGAAATACAACGGCCTCACAGCAACAGAAAAATGTTTTGAACACTGAATCTCCTGTCTGCAGAGCTAGGAAAATCCAACTTGGTTACCATTCTGGATAAGTACTGGAAGTTCATAAAGTGAAGTTGGATTTCTGCTTACAAACTGACACATGAACTTGGATGTTTAAGTCCCTGAATTGTTAATTGTCTGAAGAGTGATTCATGTGATCAGCTGTTTAGTTACTGTTTTATGGAGCTGAATTGTTCTGTTGACTCTGCTGACTAGGGTTAATATGGCACACCTTAAACACAGAGCAATTTTACATGCCCAGATGGTTTTCCAGAAGGCAGAGATCTATGACAGTGTTTTACGTGCCAGCCCCACATGGATGTCTGAGGCAACTTTGGCCATTTAACGTAGCATGGGTCATTCACCTAAGCAATCAAAAACTTCCAGGACCTTTACTGATGATGCTCCTGCAGAGATGTCTAAATTTATTTCAGACACTTAATTTAACTGAACCCTGTCCTGGGATCTTTCCAGAATGGGTTATGGTTCTCCTTTTATTTTGAACTGTTATCCTTCAGGATGTAAAGTGACTTGTGTATTGGGGTGGCATGGCAAGGTTTTGGTGGTGGTTTCTGAGAAGCTGCCAGAAGCTTTCCCCCTGTTGACAGAGCCAATGCCAGCAGGCTCCAAGGCAGACCCACCACTGGCCAAGGCTGAGCCCTTTGGCTGCAGCTGGGAGCTGCTGCTTTCAGTCAATGCTT
This sequence comes from Hypocryptadius cinnamomeus, assembly GCA_013400635.1. Lineage (NCBI taxonomy): Eukaryota > Metazoa > Chordata > Aves > Passeriformes > Zosteropidae > Hypocryptadius > Hypocryptadius cinnamomeus. The sequence goes on along the minus strand of VYZP01001708.1, from coordinate 34,192 downwards.
CCAGCCAGAAAGCAAAGAATCCAGAATTGAGGATTTAAACCACTAATGATCAGACAGAGCAGAGAGTGCAGTAAGGTGCTCTCTATATCTACCTAGAAAGAGACGAAAATATGAAAATGCAAAGGTGACAAAATGTCAAGAAGCAGAAATTCCTGGGAGAGCGAAGAGAAAAATCTTGTGCAGGGAAGCGAAATGTGCAAAGTGTGGCCAAATCTGCAGATTCTTGTGGAGCAAAGCGGATGAGTTTTAATATGTCAGAGAAAATATTCATTACTGGGTCTGATTACCAATGCTTTTTTCCCCCATATTTAAAAATAAACCTCACAACAAAACCACGACTTTTATACTCTTTCACTCAAAGATTCAAGGTGCAAACTTCCTTCAGAAAAGCTGTGGAGTAATTAACACATTATACGAAAAGTCTCACACGATGTGGAAGAAAAAACTACAAGGATTTGCTTCTGAAGCCTAGACAGCAGTTGTATTTTACATATATAATTACCAATTATTTACTGTGCCTTTATGAAGATGAAATATTAAAATAATACAGTGGATTCAAATATAACAGAAGGAAAAAAACATACAGTATGAAATATAGCTAATGCATTTTGAGTACTGTGACAAAGAACACATACGAGCACACACATTTTCCAGATGACAAAAAATGGCTTAAAATGATATACACCAAGGACACAAAATTAATTGCAAACTCTGTCAATAAAGCCTTACCTGTCTTTCCTCTTTCCACCCACATTCTCTCTTCTTCCATTCCCACCTCATATTGCCTTGGTACATCATAATTTTAGTCAAAACTAAAACAGCTTAAAATATCATATATAAGTAACAAAAACCCCGACTTCGTGGCAGGTATCCAAACCCGGCTCTATCAAACATTTCACTTAATTCCTTTGCTAGCTCCATTTTTAAAATGACAAATCCTTACATTGCCACAATCATGCAGCAATCTCAGGGCTCGTTTTATGAAAGAAGTTCATATATTCCTCAGGAAAAGGAATATATCTATTTTACACATACAGGGAAGAGTTAGAACTTCAGAGACGAAGTCCGGTGGTCTGGTCACCCAACCAGAAAAAAGGCTTGGACACCACAATTCTGGTGCACAGGCACAATCTAAAACCAACAAAACAGCAACTCTTCACTGAGAGAAATCTATGGTTAAATAAAGTAATTCTTATTTTTCTGTGAAGTTGGGTTCTTTTTATGCTACTTTTAAAACAGAATATGGCAACACAATCTTCTAGATGAAGTCATTTAGAAGGAAAATTATTTTGCTACAGTTAGTTGTCTTGAATAAAAGAAGAACTGCTATAAAAGAAAAGAATTACACCAGGGAATGATTTTAAGTATCGAGGGAAATGCACTGGAAGCAAAGCACTTGATTCTTATTGCCTCAGGATAAAAGAACTGGACTGAAGATTTAGACATAAACTTTCACACTCTAGTCTGGAATAGAAACAAGTTTTCCAAATGAAACAGTATCAACCATTTATAGCTTGGAGTCAGAGCTGATTTGTCTCATGTTGCTACCTACTGTACCATAAAAAAAGACAAATTGCAAAACTATTAAAAACTCACTGGCACAAAACCACAGTAAGATAAAAGTTGGCTTACCTCTTCTTTCTTAATATGTTTTACACTCATAAAACACTGAAGCAACAAGTCTTTGACTTCATTACTCTCATCTGAATCATAATCAAAACAAAGTAATGTCTGATGTAGATTCCATACACGAACTATATCTGCACCCTGACAGGAAAGAAGAAGCCCACATTAGAGTGGAGTAGCTTTGCTTTAATGCAAAAAGCTTTGATTTAATGCAAAGCTGCATTGAAAGAATTTTAAATAATGAACTTGAAATGCATTGTTACAAATTGTGAAAATATGAATATTCATTTCATCACATTACTGGGAAAAAAATATATGTGACTGCAGAAATTCTGACTTCCAAATGAAGACATGCTCAAGTACAGAAAGAAGAAGTTGGCATTTCATGCAAAATGTTAAAATGTTAAAACCACATCATTGCACTTTTTAAACTTCATACAATACATGCAGTTAACAGGGAAAACCAGGGGAAAGAAGTAAGGATACATCCATTGGGTTAGTGCAAAAGATGTGTATCAGAATACTCCAAGTAACTCACACATTTTGAAAAATGAAAGAAAAATTATTTGTAGAAAGATAAAAAGCAAGAGAAGATGAAGGTTCCCACAAAGTTATTTCTATGCTTAGCTGAACATAGTACTTAAAATCTGAGCTGACAGAAAACCTTGGTCATTGGACTGGACAAAAGGGTGAAAAGATGAAAAGGAATGCAAAAAAAAAAAAAATTCAGTTTACTTGTGAAACTAATGCCAAAACCCTTTAAAATTTGTTGTAGAGAAGGCAGTGTTTTATTGGAGGGATTATCTTTCTTGAAATATTCAATAATAACCTGAAAGTCAACATAGCCTCAGCCTACCGTAGCAGCTTTATTGAGGCTTTTTCTCAGCAGAATGACAAACAGAGTCTTCCCCAGCTGCTCCTTCCCCTCCAGTCCCCTCTCCCACCACATTTCACACACACGTTGGATGGCGTCCTGTAGGATTTTTTCAGATGCAGGTAATGCAGGAAGAATACCTACAAGAGTAATGAAATAATTATTTACTGCAATGGACCAAGTCATTCCTGTAAAACAGCAGTCTGTTAGCACACTAACTGCACCTCACGGTGTCAGCTAGCTCCTGCCACATTTACACACTTTGCAGTGTTTAGCAGTATTTAGGCAACTCTAAGGTTTGGCCCAAGTTTTTGGATCAGTAACAATGGAATATTGAGTTTCCCTTAAAAGAAATAAAAATCATAGGATAATCAAAGTTACCTTCCACTGGATGAACAGCTGGGAGAAAGAAAACTATTTACATTCCAACTTCTAAATTGTGCAGCTGATTTTTAAGTAAACATTCCCTTAATTTTGTCTCATAAATATGAACTCAAACCAGTACCAACTTTTCTCCTGTGAATTCTGTTTCACAGGCCAGCCGGATTTCAGTCAGATCAAACAGCCTCTGTAAAATGCTGCATTCTGTACAGAGAAGCACTCACCGTTTAGTATAAAAACGCATTCCACAAGAGCTTTGTAGTTTACATTTTCATCCACTGCAGGTATGGAAGCAATAACGACAGCTGCCACTCCTTGGATCACTGCTACAGTTTGTTTCTGAAAAAAAAGCAATGCTGAGGAAACAATTCTGCAGTTTGTTTTGGACTCAGAAAATAATTCAAACGAGAAATGAACCTTAGCAACAGAGAGCAAAGCTGAATTGTTATTATGCTTCCATTTTGAAGAAGGAGCATACTGGCACCCAAAGCCTTTCAAATAAGAGGCAAAAGAATAGATTTTTAAAGTACATCTTTTCGAAAAGTTTGAAAAGGGTTTTCAGCTCCAGCTAGTAGATAACTGTGACTGCACCTGTCCATCCATTCCTGCACTAAAATCCTCATCTGCAACAAACCCACTCAAACACACATCCATTTCAGAGCTGAAAAGCCCCTAACTAGCAGGGTCATGTGTAACTCAGAGATGTGTACATCTGGTGAATTTCACTCCAAGTGTGTGATTCTACAAGCCTCTGAACAGATGACTGATTTTTCTACAAGCCTCTAAGTTTCTCTAATGATTTCCCCACTGCATTTCTTTTCTTCCCCCCAAAATTAAATAACCTTTTCCCCCAGTATTCTCAAGGCTACATAGACTACAGCACAGAAGGCAGTATATAAGCGTCTGAGAAAAATTCTATATATTCTAAATTTGGGGCAGGGACAGTCAAATCTAGATTTCATGATGTTCATTAAATAAAATGACATTACAAATCAGGTAGTAAATTTCTTATACTATATGCCAGCTAATTAAACTTAACATCTGCAACATTAACATTTGTTTACTGAAGTAAGACATAGAAAAAGCCCATTCAACTCTACTGAGAAATCTAAGTCACACCTTTCATAATTAAAATTATCAGCAGAGGTAGTCTTTTACAGCATAGACCAATCATAAGTTCAGCTTAACCCGAGCATAAATTAAGTCATTTAAAAAATGGGCAGGAAGGTGATATTTGGAACTGGTCTTATTTGATAACCCTTGCATGTTTTCAGATGTTATGGAAATACTCCATTTTATTTCCCAAAAACCATGAAACACTCGTCATGTTTTCATTTTACAAGATTCTTACCATTTCTGGAACTATCTCAACTTCCATTTCATCATCACTTTTATCATCTCCAGTCCTGTGCCATGTTTCCACAGGGTTCTCCATCATGCTCTCTGTCAATAGCTGTGTCAGTCTCTGCCATAGCACTTCTTTTTGCTTTCTTGGCAATTCTTGAAGTAGCTCATTCAAGTCAAAATGATCAAGTGTATTTTTCTATAAATCATCAGAAGATACCACACAATCTCACATCAGCAAAGTGGCTTATACTTCATCATATTTTCTACATTTGATCTGGGTTTTTACATTAATGATTAACTTATATTCCTCTGCAGTTATAGAGATAAAATACCTTCTAGAAGTTATATTTTTTTAAAATAGCATTAAGAAATTCCTGCTAGTTAACTCTATCATGAAGCAAGAGTGCTGCTTTTAAGACAGAAGTCTTTAGCCCTTGATAGCAATGAAGACAATTCCATACCCTTGGCTAAGAAGCTCAAAACTGCACAGATTTTAAGTTGTTGATTATGTCTTTGCTCTCTTAAATATGGATTGATGATGGCTGTTGCAAGAAAATCCTTAGGCAAGGACTGGAAATGTATCAGTCAGTAGAGCCACAGGGACAGCACTAATGTGGGATATGATCTGCACACATCAGAGCTCTGCACACTGCACTGTTTGAAAGCCCCACATCAAACCCAGCTCCTGAGCCCGTTGAACCCACACCTGCTGAATCCCTGCTGACAGGGAAGCCACCATCAGACTCCAGTAGAGACTGCACCATGAGGCTGATCTGAACTATTTCCTAGTAAGAACTTTGATAGAAGAATTTACCTTAGAGATACAAGGAGTCTGTTAGCATCAAAGAAGGGTAGGCAACCTGCTAGGAAAGGGAATATGCAGAGAGAACATAAGAAGGAAGACCAGGCACAACCAAGAGAAAGAACAGATAATTTCTCAGATGTAATTTGCAATATGGAAGTGAAGGCTGACTGGATCAAAAACACTTCAGAGGAAAGAGAGAGAACACCCATAATCTTGAAATAAATCTATTTTTAGTTTGCAGATACACTGCAAGGCATCAAAAAGAGAAAGTCGAAGGTAAAAACTGAAAAGAATGAAAGAATTAGCAGTAAGTATTACAAAGTTCCCAGAAGGGTATGAGAAGAAAGATCCTGTTACGTATTTATAAGAGAATTTCTATTCTATTCCAAAACTGAAAACAAACACAATAAACTAAAGGCCTCACAGGGAGTTCTGCAGCCCTGTGCTTCAAACAAACCCCAAAGACAGGATATTAAGATTGTACCCTTTTGAACAGACAGAATGAACTCATAATAAGATCACAGCTTTCAGATTTTTCTTTGGGATGATATGAGACAGAATTATTCCAAAATCTATGAGGAGAAAGGATGACAGTGAATGATAATCATATCTGTGATTCCTATTTTTCTGTCTAAGGAATTATGTATTTTCTTGAATTGGAATGGGATTTAGTGGAAAAAATTAATAGCACCTGCTGAAGATCTCAATGAACAGCACCACAATATGACATTTTTAAAATCTTGCAAAAGAAAAAATGAAAAGCCCACAAGAAACCTTGAAGGAAAAGTAGCAAAGCCCTGCCTGGAATTTTAGAAGACACAGATGAATCTAAATATTGAGAGTGCGGAAAAGGAAAATTCAAGGGAGAAGTAAAAGGGGGAGTTGGGGTGTGTGTAGAAAACAGACACTGAAAGAAGAAGTGATGCTAAAAACTGAACTTTGAAGAGAGTATAAAAGGCAAATTCTAAGGCTAGAGCACCAACTAAGTAGCAAATATAATACAAAACCTAAGGAAAGCAGTGAAGCTTTAATGATGATTTATTTAACCACATCCTCCTCCAGAAAAGCAATCAAGAATTTTTCAAGGGAGATCCAAAAAGGAGAATCCTCATACTGAGACAAGACATGGTCACACATCCTCCATTGCTGCAGGTTTCAAAAGGAAATGAATAAAATAATTGGAGTATCTTGGACAGTCAGAAAGTCATGTGGATATTCATGTCCCCTTATGCTACAAAGGCATGAAGACAATTTTAATCAATGTATTCATGGTGGCTGGTAACATAAAGTTTCCAGAGATATTGGCAACAGCTGAACACTGTTGCAAGAGAACTCCTGTGAACTGGTGAAGAAAAATAAAAGGATGAAAAATCCCAACCATTTTTAATCCAAATAGCCCATGGCTCATTAAAATAAATTACTGAATGCAGATGGCAGAATGAACACAACCAAATCAATTGAAAAGGAAACATTGCAAGTGAATAGTTTTTTGCTAAGTGTTTAGATTTAGGGAAAAATGGGAAGGAGACTTTAGGCAAAGGCAATCTGGCAATAAATTTATCATCCATAACTACATACAGGAACACAAATTAAAGAAATAGCAAATTTCTTGGGGAAAGATTCAAGGATGTTTGGGAGACAAACTTGGTAAGCTTATTATACAGAACATTATGGTTTAACATAGTCTCTACATTAAATCAGTCCATGCCTCTGTGCACATAGAGGTCAACTGATCCACTTTATCCTGACACAGGTACTACCAGGAAAATACCCATAAGAAAGCTTAAGAAACAAACTTCACAATATCATTTATAGCAGCAAGCAAAAGATGTTTAGAAGAGCTCAGGTATATCTTAACACCAGACAGATTGAAGCTGAGTGGAAAACATCTCAATGCAAATCATTATTTCTCATTGTTGTGCAATATATACACAATGTAAGAATGAACTTTTAATAGCAGATTTCAGGGGATTTGTTTTATTGCTCCCCCCTGTTCTCTCCACACTTCATTTAGAAAGAGCAACCTACCCCTTCTCTAAAGCATTCAGTGATAGAAAGAACTAAAGTAAAATTAACAATGGACCAAAGAACAAGTGGACATCCCAAACTATCGAATTAATTAAAAAATACTAGTGAAACACAATTCTGCTATGTTTGTACATTAACTCTTATTCATCATATACCAATAAACTCTTTCATGGGTTGAAATTTAACAATGTAATATTTCAGCAACATGAAATCAGTATTTGTTTAGAATTACACAAATACTAATATTTTATTTCTAAAAAACAGTATATGGAACAACCAAATATCAAAAAATTAGTTGGTTTATAAACATTCATATTTCAGATTTCAGAACTTTTTCAGCCTATATTCCTTCAAGTGTCATTTGAACTTATTTTCTACAGCAATCATTCCCACACATCTGCAAGTACCAGACAAATAATTTCTGTCCCTTTGTGACAAGATTTCTACACCTGTAACAGACTTATGATTCCAGAAGTGATAAATGCATACACTAGCTCACTTACAGGATTGTGAGTGTAACGCAGGAAGTCTTCAATTGACTCTTTAGACACAACTTGCAAAAATGCTTCGCGTTTCATCCTGGAATTGGTCTTCCCTACTTTATAACCAAAACATAATATTAGAGAAGGTACTGTATATCAGAACAACATTATTTTAGTCTGTTGTAATCATATATCAGCTATATACATAGCATTTATATATATTTATATATGTTATATATTACAGTAGTTATACATGTATTACATAGTTAAAGTAGTTTTCCCCTCCAATATACTTTAGTTTCTGAATCAGGATTTAGATTCACAACATCACTGGGCTGCAGGGCTTGCTTTCTTTTTTGTTTGGTTGGTTTTTTTTTTTTTAGTAAATAAGTCTTAAAGCAGAATAAATTGTTAATGGATACTTTGATTTTTAAAAAGCACAGTGCATTCTCCAGCACACACTCACTATTTAAGCTGGTCATCATTCCCAACAACAGTATTTATTGGTATCAGAAGCACTTAGGGGTAGTAAAATGGTTTTTTTTCTCGACTATCAAGTGAAAATCATGGGAAATGGGCAAGGCCACCAAGAGCCTTATTTGCTTAAGTAAACATTCCCTCCATCTGAGGTGTCTCCTGACGTGCTTTTCCAGGTGGGAAAGTTCCTCACACGGTATTCAGTGTGTGTGAAGCCACATCACAGAACGGGGCGGGGGCCGCTCTTAGGCCCCGTCCCGAGCCACCCGCCAGGCCGCGGCAGAGCAGGCAGCGGGAAGCCGGACAGGCCGCTTACCTCGGGCTCCCTCAGAGCGGCCGAACCCTCACGGACCCGCGGGACGCGCTTCCCACACCGCGGCGCCGCCTCGGCGGAGCGGAACGAAGGCGACGGACACGCGCGCAGAAGAGCCCGCGGCGCGCAGAAGAGCCCGCGGCGCACGGAGGAGACACCGACCCCGGGAGCCGCTCGGAGGGGACACCGGTGAACAGCCCGGGGCACCTGGGGACAGTCCGGGACGCCCTCAGCGGCAGCCGCCGCCCGGTCCCTCCCTCGCCCGCCACTTTTCGAATCCTCCCGCGGCCGACGCTGAGCGCGCGCTGCGGAACTCCCGTCCCGTCTCGCGAGAGCTCGGCCGCTGTCCCCGCCCTTTCCCGCGCGCGGCGCCGCTGAGGGCCGGGTGGGGGAAAGGCGGCCTTGGGAACCCAGTCGGGACAGGGGATCGTGTTCGAAACTCAGGGAAGCACAGGGTCAGCTGGGCTGGAAAAGGCTTCTGAGGTCATCGAGTGCAACCTGTCACCGAACATCACCCGGTCAACTAGACCATGGCACAGAGTGCCACGTGCAGTCTTTCCTAGACACCTTCAGGGAGAGCGCCTCCGCGACCTCCCTCCGCAGCCCACTCCAATCACCCTTTCTGTAAAGAAATTCCTCCTAATGTTCCACCTGAACCTCGTCTGGCGCAGCTTCGGGCTGTGTCCTGTTGTGCTGTCGCTGGCTACTTGGGAGAAGAGCCCCACCTCCACCTGGCTGCACCCTCCTTTCGGGGAGCTGTGGAGAGCCATGAGGTGCCTTCAGGCCGACCCCCGCTTCCGCAGCGGCTGCGGGTGGATTTGTGCCCCGGCCCCTGCCCCGCTCCAAGGCCGAGCGGCGCCTGTGCCCGCAGCGCCCGGGCCGACCCCCGCAGCTGCCCCCGCGCTGAAAGGCTCCGTCCTGCGCTGCTTTCTAACACAGGCTGGCCAGAGACACGGCTGCTCCCGCGCTGAAAGGCTCCGTCCTGCGCTGCTTTCTAACACAGGCTGGCCGGAAATACGGCTGCTCCCGGGGGAACACCCATCAGTTACCCAGAGGCAGCTGCCGTGGTTCAAAGCCACCGCCCCGCTCGCTGGTGCCTTTCTGTATCTACCTGCAAAGTGTCAGTGCTTCCAAGTGGGGGGAAGACACGCTCAGTTAAATTCACGTTCCTGCTTAAAAAAGGGTATTCCTTCTTCCATGGATCTCTGGTAACGTGGACCTAACTGCTTGTACAAAACTTCACGCATTTGATTACACTGGTGGTTTTTTTCTCTGATAATGTTATTTTTGATACTGCTGACAGCTATGCTTTACTCACAGTCCTGGTGAACAATATGAGTACTTTGCACTCTTCATCCAAAGCAATCAAGAGTTAAACAGCCTATATGCCAGAATGTATAGGAGACTATGTAAGCCAGATGATATTTAGAGTTTGATAAGTAAGGAATTTTTTTATCTATCAGAAAATTATGTCTTCTGCTTCTTCTTTGCAGTGTTTGGAAATAGTTAAGAGTCAGATTTTGAATTCTATAATATTCCCCATTCCATTTGTTTGAGCTCCTCTGCAAACCAAAACCAGTCAAAGTCTCTTGTTAAGGGCTTGGTTTGTATCTTTCCGTTTGGCATTTTCAGTAGCATTTCTCAGTGTTGGCTGTTAGAAGAGAGAGGTGTATAACTGAAGTAATTTACTTTCAGTCTGTAGAAGCAGTACAGCATGTGCTGCTTTACTGTGCAAACAGAAAACCAGCTATAATTTCTGTAGAAGTTCTCACATCTGGTTAGACTTTTCAGGATTGTAATTTTAAAAAATATTATATAATTCAGATTTTATTTAGTATTAAATGTAAAAATTCACTCCTTCAAAAGTAGCATTTACATCTTCTGCTCTTTTAATTTTTAACATAGAATCTTCCTTAATGATCCTGCCTTTCACAGTTTTAGTTTACATTAAAAATTAAGATTTTCTTGCATTTTCTGCCACATTTATTTGATATGAGAAGCTGGCTTATGTCAGATCCTGTGGATCTGACTTTATATCCCAAGTTACATGTTCAGCTAAGTGCAAGGAGCCTGTGGAACAGTTTGCTTGGAGTAAGTTGCATGAGCAATCAGCATACCTGTAGAATTGTAAAAACAAAAAAGTGTAACACCTGACATTTATACATTATACAACTGTCTTCCTATATTAAAAATTTTCTGCATATGTTAAAAATCTTTGCCATTTTAGATCCAAACTGATGGGTTTATTCATCATGACTCATGTATACTGAATATTTCATTAATACCTTGATTAGTCTTTTAATTAGATGCTACATTAGTCACCTGGTTACTGTTTATTTAGTTGGGCACGTATCATTTTAGCAAACAAACTAAAACATATTTTAGTTTTTAATTTCTGTTGCATAGCAACCACAGAATGGTTTTTTCATAGTGTTGAAACTAGAAGTTGACACAGATAACAACAGGCTGAATAACACCAAGTGATTCATTTTAAAGGACCATATAGAGAAACCAGAGAGACAGAATAATGTTTTCTAGGTTTTTTGAAGAACTGCAAGCCAGTAATAAACCTACAACTCTATTTTCAGTTTCTCTAATATTCTCCCTTTCAAGAGTACCAAATTACATGCCTCTCCTTGACATATCTGTTCATCTGTTCAAAATAATCTATACCCTGTGATAATAATCTCATATTTATTATCATTTTCCTGTCAAGTTAAGGCAAAAATGAAAAATGTGCCTTTCGCACATGGTTGCTGAGCAACAGCAAATAAAGATTTGCTTTTGTGCTGCTGCTTCATGAACCAGTCTTTATTTGTGTTGATGGCCTGCATTAGAGATCTCAGGTACAGATGGCTCACACCAGAATATTGTTGTTTGGACTAGAGCAAGCATTCCATTCAACCTATAAGAGTCAACAATATAAATAAAAAATAAGCAAGTAGTTCCCTGAACGTCATATGCTTTCTTGACAATATTTTCTTATATTTACAATGTTATTTTGTAGATAATAGTTTCTTATGAGATTATTTCACACGTTCTCTACTACCATGTTGGAGTTGTAACTTCTATTTCTTTTTCTTTGAATATGTAATAAAATTTGTTATAGTTAATACAGTATGAACAAAATCTGCTCATCCTCTGAGGCAGGCTGTTAATAATTTACATGCATGCATTTCCCTTGATTTTTTTTTTTTTTTGATCTTCACATACTTTGATAAATAATCCGAACAGCATGGGAGAGAGATGAAGTTTCACACTATTCCACTTCTCCAGATCTCCCCTTGCCTGAAGGTAATCCTGCCAATCATGCCATCCTTTATTCAGAGGCAACTGTCACTTCTCAATGCTGGTGTGATTAGACCGTGAAAAGGCTTATTTCCCTTAAATTATTAATATTAACATGAATCAATTTTAGAGTTTAAGAGATTAAGTAGAAAAAAAATCACTGCAGAAGAAAAAAAAAATTATCCTTGTTAACTCACGCCAAAATAAGGAAATAAAATGCGCAGAGGGAATGCAAAAGCTGCTCGGGAGAGCCACTCCCTGGAGCCGCTGCCGAGCTACCGAAGGCCTGAACTGCCGCCCCGCGGGAGCTCCCCGCTACTGCCGGGTCTGCGAGGAGCCACACCCGCCTCTATTTAAGCTGGGAAAATACAGCAAGTTCATTTTCCTGGCTTTGTTATGATGCTTTATGACAAAATACTTCGTTATTACATCATGAAGAGGGCTGGAGCATGGAGACAGGCTGAGAGAGCTGGGGGTGTTCAGCCCGGAGACCTGAAGCCTCTGGAGAAACTTTAGAGCACCTTTCAGTGCCTAAAAGGTTTACATGCGAGGAGAGGGAATTTTTATAAGAGCATGGAGAGACAGACAAGGGGGAATGGCTTTAAACTGACAGAGGGCAGGTTTAGATTGAATACTGGGAAGAAATTCTTTATTGTGAGGGTGGTGAGGCACTGGCACCGGTTGTCTGGAGAAGTTGTGGCTGCCCCATCCCTGGCAGTGTTCAAGGTGAGGTTGACTGGGGCTCTGAGCAACCTGATCTAGTGGAAGGCATTCCTCCCCATGGCAGGCATGTTGGAAATAGATGATGTTTAGGGTGTCTTCCAACCCAAACCATTCTAGTGATCCTATAATTATTATTTACTGTATTATTATGCCCTTACTCTTATCACTTGTTCCTTATGAAGTGTTTCAAGTCACTGTAATTTTTCTCTGCTCACTATTTTCTCTCTGCTCACTATTAGTACTATGAAAATGGAAAGATTTCTTAAATGTTTTAAGATGCAAAAAGAAATTACAATAACAGTATTGGCATAGCTGAATCCATCCCACAGTTTTAAAAAAAAAGGAAGTAGAATTTTTCGTTACAACTACAGCAAACATTTTCTAGTATAAAGTCATTGTCATCTTTCAGAATACTATGTATTATTGAGTCAATTTATAATACTAGTTTGTCAGTTAATTTGTTTCAGATAGAAAACACTCCAGTTACAAATGGTATTTCTGTATTACTTTAACCCTATTAAATTACATTCTGATAGAGATTTACTGCTCTTGTAAGTGTCCTGTCTCTTTGCAGCTCTCATTCTATTTTAAAAATTGCTTCTAAGGTACAAAATCACTGTTATTATTAATTTTACAAGTGCTCTTAGAGGTTTCATTGTGATAGACATGCATCATTTAGATATGACACCATCTCTGTTCCATCTGTCTAGTACAAAACATGAAAATACAGTACAAATATCAGAATGGACATGATTTGCTCATCCATATTAGTTTATATATATATATAAACACACACAAACAACTATTAAATGCTGTAAACTGCTTTACATTGCTTGGACATTATAAGCATTCACTTATCTCTCACATCTGTGTTGGCTTTGTCAGCAGGGGTGCTCCCCATGTCCTTGATCCAGACCAGGCACCTGAACAAAGCCCACTGGGGTTTTTTACAGGCTGCATGTCCTGCTGCCTTCATGCAGAACTGACAGTAGTGTACTGTCAGCCTGGGGGGACATGTGGAGCCAGGCATCCATGAGGGCTTCCATTTCCACTAAGTTTAGACATATTTGTCATTTATTTCTGTTCTGACTATCAAACAGTTTTGTCATCACAAGACCTGTGTTCTAGCAAACTTTCTTATCATGTCCTTAAACAAAGAAAAATTGATTCTTATTTTTTCTAGTAGAATTTTATCTGTCTTCCCTTTACCCCCATGTTGATTGTACTGCTCCATTATGGATTTCATTGTTAGCCACATGCTTGAATCAACAATAAATACTTAAAGCATAGCGATGTTTCAAATGTGTTGGCCGTTTTCCATGTCCTGAACTGTAATTTCATTTCTGCTTGCTTTTGATTAATTTCAACTTTTTGCACTTAATCTCATTAAAGTTGTGTCAGCAACTCAAGGGAGTTCTAGAATCAAATCTAATTTGGTATCTAAGGCATGAAACACCTACAGTGAATTGCTGACAGAAGCATGCAGAATTTCTGGTGAACTGAGAACCTTAATCTTCCAGAAGTTTCATGTTTCCTCACATCATTTTTTAAAAATTTCCCTGTGCCTTATGACTAAATACCTCTACAAAACCATTTTGGCAAATTGAATCCCCCATTATGAGACTCAATTATTTTAGGATCTCTGGTGCCTCAGAGGAAAGGGGGAGAGCAGAGCTCAGTGAGGACCATACCTGTTGTTCCCTGCTTTTAAGCCAGGGTGACTTGAGGCTGCCTCCCAAACATGACTCTCATCCAGACCACTTCCTTATGGTACAAGAAAATGCACAGCCAGCAAAAAAGGATTCTGAGAATAGGGTCTGCACTACCATCTAGTGGAATATAACAGTACCTTCAGAAATAAACACTGGGCACTAATTACTATACATGGAGAAACTTTAATGTCTCAATGCAAAAAACAAGATAAGCAAAACTAAAATGTTTTCATAAAAATATTAGAAATTAAGCATTTTTTATGTCTCAAATAATCTGAACTTGAAAAAGCATATTGAATTAAAAAATATGGCATAGAACAAAGTTGCCTAAAACTAAGATTGAAACTTGTCAGAAAACTAATCTTAGTATTTTAAACTTTTGATTCTAACTTATTTTACCTGAAAATTAATTAATAATTTACCAAATAAAACAAAGAACCAGCATTGCTACCAGTCCCATTCATAAGTCATGAACATCCACTTCCATTAACCCATTTTTATCCTTTATTTCATTGTCATCACCTGGATAAATGACAGGTCTGGGGACAATCCAAGTCCTTTGTTTGGATGCTGTTGACAATTTATCAAATGTATCCAGTGGAACTCTGAGCTGAAAGTTACAACACACAGCACCCATTCAGTGGCTATCATAGTTGCTTGAGCTCAGAGAATTTCATGATTCATGCACAACTAGATAAACTTTCCTGTAAATTGTAGGTGGAAAACATTGCAACGCAGCAACTTAACCCAAGAGACAGCAACAACAGTCATGCAAAATACATCAGGGATTTCAGCCTATCAGTTGAAGTATTTCTCCCATGGGAAGTCTGCATGAAACTGTCTTGCAAAATATTCTGTATTAAATTATTAATCATTGTGACACACTTAGTAAGCTCTAGTTGTCAGGCTCTCAGAGTTTGTAGAATAACAGACTAGCCTGCAAATTCAACTAGAATAAAAGAACAAAAAAATCTTGTTTGAAATTTCATGCTGGAAACAACCTCTGTTAAATGTATGCACCTTTTTTGGGTTTGGGGATCTTGTCCCAGTTATTGAGTGAAATTACTGACCTTCATTCAGTACCTATAATTACCATTTTGCTAGCACGATCTATGTTACAACTCACATTCTATGCACAAGTTAATGTATTTTAAATTCCTGTCAAATTTCTGCATCCTGACTCAGCAAAGCTTGCAGCTCCTAGCTGTGTGACTCCTTGTTTCTGCCCAGCTGGAGTTGCTACGTGCCCATCCCTGAGAGCTTGGGCTCAGGAAGAAGAATGCCCAGGAAGACCTACAGCACAGGCCAGGAGTACACAGAGCTCCAGCACATTTACCTTAATGTTTAAAAAATATACTTGAGAGCCACAGAATTGAGGTTGGAAGGGACCTCACCGGGTCATCTAGTGCAACATCCCACAGAAAGGAGCTACTTTGCTTAAATAATTAATAAATAAAATTGATCATGAATTAGATCCTTACCACGCAGCTGATGAGTGAATTCACAGGACACAGCTGGATGCAGGGACATCACAACTTTCTTGTGTCATTTCTTGCACAGAGGCTGAGGTGCTTGGTGCCCAACTCCAGCTGGGTTACCAAGCCCTGCAGGAATGGCCCACGTGTCTCCAGGCCACAAACCACCCTGGGCTGGAACCAACCATTCCACTGCCTGGTGTGAAAGGCTGGAATCTTGCCTAGCTTTGGGCTGTCCTTGGACAAGTTCCCATATGGATCTTAAAAGGAAGAATGATCATTGTTAGGCCTTAATTCCCTTGCTGTTAAGTTTACAGCTACTGAGGACTCAAAGATTAACATGAAAGACAGGCTGGCTTCACTTTGGTGGTGTGTGAGGAAACAGAGATGCAGGAGCCTGCTCAAATTGGATTCCACTGTAGATGACTGGCATGCAGCAATATTCCCTGCAGACAGTGAGAACAGAGAGTATCACCTCTATCACATGAATACAGATTAGAGAACTTTCCTCTCAGAGCTCCCATCTACTCTGGCAACTAAATTTACTGCATAACACTGAAAGAAACACAAGTGGATTTTTGCATTTCTCATAAAACATATTTCAGAAGGTGCCTGAGAATATTGTTGAGAGCCTGACTGCCTTAGAAATCAGTAGGAAAGCATACAACAGCTGGATACTTTAGAATATACAAAACCACCATTTGGGATTAAATAATCTGACTGCTTCAGCAGCCAGCTACAACCACAAATGGGTCCAGGACAATTTGCAGTTTTGGTTCTTTCTACCAAAGGTACCATCCAACATTCAGAGTTTGTTCGGGAGAATATAAACAATTAAATTGATTAAAAGAGGTACTTCATAGGAAACAATTTTTGTATTCAGCTCTTAGCTGAGAAAATACTGAAAATAGCCACATTTGTAACTTCATTGGCAAACACTGTTCCTAGGTGGAGGCTGGATGAACTAAAAGCCCAAATCAGTTCAAACAGTACAGCAAATACTAAGAAGAATCCTGGGCTGAGCCCATCAAATTAATACCAAAGCCATCTGCAGGAGTGTCTTGCACAGTTATTTCTGCTCTCTAATAAGATCTGTGAATACACAGGCAGTGCTGATCCAGGTATCACCTGTCTTGCAGGACTGAATGGAAGGTTTGATCTTGACCCAAGTCAGGAAAATGATGACACCTGATCAGTACTGGCACTGCCAGGGAGTGTGCAATCCAGAACCACCTTGCCATGAGGGACATGTAGAGACAGCCATGCTTCTCCTTGGCTTTAGCTGCCTTCCCATTGATTAGCAAATGCTTTTTATTCTGCTAAAAAAGGGACATATCTCATTCTAAGGAAAAAAAACCCCAAACCAAAGTGGAACATAATTTTGTAGTTAGTAATATTAAAGATTATCCAGTAGGGCCCATTCTAAATGGCATAGTGGCTGGTTGATGAAGTTTTTCAGCTTTTATTTATGGCTGATGAAAACCGACTGAATATTATAAATTCAGATAAGCTGTAGCTGTTTATGGGAAGAGGTATCATAATTAATTATAGAATTATAACTAATTATAAATTAATGTTTCATGCAAAGAGCATGATTTCTATGGCAGTTTTTCTGGAATGGATAGAGGATATAACACCCTTTTTCTTATTTATGCAGTACATCATTATATTTTTCATTAATTGGCTTTATTGAGCTAATGAAAGAATAGGAAAGAATGCCATGGGTAGAAATCTGCTGATTCTAAATCTAAGGCAATTAAATACACTTCTAGGTCCTGTTGAAAGCATAATTAAAGACAATTAATTAGTAAGTGCTAGAATTATGACAATTTGTTCAATTGATCAATTTAAGAGAAAAATAAAATTTAGACACTGAAGTTGAACAAAGGATCTTCTCATTCTTATGTGTGAATCTGTTCCAGAACAACAAGCACAGAAATCCCCATGAAGTGTCCTGCACTTCTCACTCCACCTTCTCTCATGTAAGATCCAAAAATCTGCCTACAGACCTTACAGCAAGGCTCCCTAGGTTACAGGAGTCTGGATACAGGACTATTTTAAAATATTAAATTGTTCATTGTATTACCAGTTAGAACAGGGATATGCAAGAGAGGAGAGGGGGTCTGTGTGCAGAGGGAAGCAACACACTGACTTCCATACGAACCATTTATTGAATAAATACATGCATCATAATGTAGAATTACATGAGCAAAAAAGGCAATCTGTACAAAATTGATTACCCTTTGTTCTCATTTTAACTCTCACCATTTGCTGCAGCTCTGATAAAGGATTCAAGACAGAAAATTAAAACTTTTTTAGTCCACCTCCAAGTGATATGCATGCTGATTTGAGTTTGAGTTATACCACTGCTATAGTTAAGAAAGCTGGTTTTCTTGTCAGTGAAGCAGAGTAATTCTAAAAACAGTTTCAGTAGTACAGAACATGTGTTGGTACATACAGGTAACAAAGCTTATTTTTTAACCATTTCTTAAACATCTTCATATGTTCATATTTTAAGGCACAGGATAAACAAGAACTACATGAAAAGCTATCAGTTGACATTGAATAAATGACTTGATAATGAGGTGCAATTTTTGCCCAGAGGCAAAATTGTCCTTCCTACTTCCATATAAATGGAAAAACTGGAATTTGGTAATACAAAAGTTGCATCCACTATCCAAAGAATCAATCTCGTCTAGGCACTCACAGTCTGATCCAAATTCACTCAGGAGAATGTTTCTGAAGATCTGGCATCCAGAACTGATTATAGACTCTGAACTGTCACTGCAATTCAGCAGCTAGAATTCTATCTCTTCATTTCAGATTCCTAAATGGAAAATGGGATCTCTAAGACCCAATCCCTAATTTTAGGTAGTGAGCTATTTTGAAAACCTGCCCCATACTCTTTATTCAATTACTTTGTGCTATTCTTTCACATTTGCCTGAACACAGCATTATTTTCCACCTTGAAACTTCAGAAGACAGAAATGTTTTTTGTTCAAGTGCAGTTTTCTGTCCCCAGACTTCACTTAAGACTTGAAACACTGAATCAGTTTAACCACCCTATTTGTTGGCTGCAGATCAAACTCTGTACAGTCACTGGCCAAGATGTAGAGCAAAAATCCTTCCACCTCAGACTGAACAAAGGCAAAAGACAATTATGTTGAACTGCCACTCTCAGACCTCACTTATTCAGATTAGCATTTGGTTTCTGCATTTTCATTGCATTAAGAACAATTCTCTGTCTTTCCATTCTTAACATCTTAATGGAGAACTAGCAAAGAAAATATGTATTTAATAATATATTTTATATGAATAGATGAGTGAATATATAGCTACTCATACATTCCAATATACAGTGAAGCCTTCGAATGGAAATGTTTTCTTACAAAGAATCTCTATTGCCCAGCCCAGTGACAGCAGTTACAGTACAACTTACAATGTAAGATTGTTTGAGACAATTGTCATGTGTAAAACGTGGCAATGAGAAGGCCATCACTGTACAGAGGTGTATGGTGCAGGTCACACATAACCATAACAAATGTTCATGTGTAAATTGAATTTAGACAAACTTAAATTTTTAGACTTGAAAAAGACAAAAAGCTACATCTATGGTAGGCACTTTGGTACATCTAGTAATGTAGGCAAATTCTACATCTAGACTTAAGGTTCTGTCAGTTTTCTTACAATAAAGCTAATTTCAGGAGTTTATCATTCTGCTTTAAAATTCTTTCTTGGCTGAGACATCATTCTAGAATCGTAGCTAAATAATATACTTTGTCTAATTGCATACTTCTCCAAGGATGAGGACACTGGCTTTGCAAAAGCCAAGCTGTTCTCTTGGATTCTTAATGCACATTTTTCTAACAGTCTGAAAAAACTTACCAGAAAAAGAAAAATCAGTTCTGAATACAAGAAAAAAAAAGTCCCATAATTCATAAAATTAGAGTTATGAGCTCAGCTGTTGGGGCTGATAATCTCCTTTCAGATCCTGCCTGCCTGGATCAGTCTGTGCTGATGGTGTCCCTGCTGCCTCCTGCCCAGCCCACAGCAATGCTTCAGGACAAGAAACCTGCCTGGACCATTGATGTGCATTTTGTTCATGCACCAAACATACTAAGCAGCAATGAAGCAACTGTCAAAGACAGTTTCATCTCAGTTCCCCACTTTCTTACCTACTGGTGTTCATTTGAGGATTACAGAAGGTATAGCATAACATACTATTTTAGCACAATACTGTATAAGAAAAATAATATATGTCTTGTACATATGCCTACTATATGAACTTAACTTGCAAGCTGATTTGTCTACTTATAAATCAGTGAAACATGGTGGTAGGGACAATTTAAAGTGTTTAGACATCTTCTTTATAATACAGAAAAATCCATGTCCTCATACCTTCACATGTGTAGTACTCCAGAGTACAGGAATAAATAACGAAATCCAACTGAACCTGTATAATAAAACTGTACTGTTTGTTATGTTTACTCCATTAAATGAAAACCCAGATTTAGAAACTGTTATTTGTGGACCTCATCCTGTATTTATACAATATTTATAGAATTCTCTTTTTTATTTATAATATTTTATAGCATGATTTCCCAATAATACATTTATATATAAATATTAAAATGTTAATGTTTTATACATTTTAAGCTAGCCCCACTGGGCCAGAAACACAATAAAGTAAAAATGTTTTTCTGCAGTTTCTTTTTGCAGAGTATCACAAAATGATTAAGACCATTGTGCTGCAAAGATGAAAGAGATTCATCTGAAGAAATTAACATGCATTGAGAAGAAAATATCTGCATCCTTTATCTAGTTTTCTTCTGAATTCAAACCAGCATGAAAGAATTATAAAAAAATAGTATATATTTACATGGTACAGTATACCTTGGTGAGATATAAAACAAGGCAGGAAAAGAGCAGAATATGTTCTTTTCACTTACTAATAGGTACAGCCATCATAAACATCAATTTAAACACAAAAGGTTACTTTACTGTACTATTGCACATTACAGTAACACATAAAACTGTTTAGCAAAATAAAATATAAAGTTTAACAATGAGGAAGGTTATGTCTACATAAAATGACAAAGTATTATAAAATTATTGGGGATGTGTCTAAGAACTAAATCAGTAAAGCTATAAAAATAACATTGGTACATCTCTGAAAACAACGCGTTAAAAATATATAAAGGTTGGCAAAATTATGCGTGAGGAATTCCTGGTGTCCGTGGGCCTAACTTGCACCCTGTGGCCTTGTACCATCTTCTGTCAAATCATACCTGAAAAAGAAAAAGAACAAAGGATTGGGTTTTTACATTTAGCATGTATTATTAAAACTATTATTAACACAGTAGTTATTAGTATGTAGTGTTATTATTAAAAAAGGAAATGTTGTACTTACCACTGGGTCCAGCCTTTAGCAAGTTCCTCAGATGCCAGAGGTATTAATAACTGTGGAAAGTTAAATTACCAATCAATGCACTGTGTGTGCCTTTCATTCTATTTCTATTAAAGATCAAATCTGACCATCCTGTAAACTACAGTGTAAGCAATGCCACTGGTAAATGATGTATTTTATATCCTTGTCATCACAGCTCTCTGCTATTTGCCTAAAGTTTCAAGTTGCTGTTTTTGACCTTAAAATCCACACCCTTTGGTGGTACAGTCCCAGAGCATGTCACAGCATGGCACTGGCAATCAGCAGACATTTTCCTACTAACAGCCTTCCAGATTAAGAAGAAAATTGAGGAACTGACCATGATTTTGTACCTCTCATCCTCTTCACAGAGCTCAAATATGGCAATTTGAAAGGGTGTAGGAATTTACCATTCCTTTTTCATGCTCCAAATCACGTGTGTAGCAAATCGGGTGATTTAATGTGTGCCTAGAGAACGCTGAAGTTACAAACACAACAGCTGGTGTTGGCATTGGGAATGTCTCCAGTAGCAGCTCTTTCTCATGGATTTTACAAACTGGGAATTTAATGACTTGTGTGTTTCCCTAAGTACTCATTTGTCTTTCCAGTTTTGTCTGAACATTTTCTGAAATATTGCCTGGTTTCTACTGGTTCTTTCCTCTCTCTGACAGCATGATTAGTAAGTCTGACAAGCACATTTCTTTTGTTACTATGAACTTACCACTCTCTAGAAGAGACTACTCATCTTTCTAAGTCTGGCTCTGCAGTTTGGTCCTTCCCTTATTGAAGCCTGACATCTAAGGCACCTGTAATTTTTGAAAGCTTCATACCTGAATCAGGCTTCAATCAACATTAACTCATATGTCAAGAGGATTTTTAAAAATAGAATAAGCTATATTAACAGAATTTGCTTATTGTCAACTTACTTTGCCAAGCAGCCCTTTATCTTTGGACAAGAATCCACCACTGTTCTTCACTGCTACATCTAGTGTTCTTCTCTGTACTTCAGGCAGGGAAACACTGAAATCAAACCTGACAGGCAAAGAGATGCTTTAGAAAGAGATGCTTTAGAGGGAATTCTGTACCAGAGGTCCAAGTTCAGTTCCTACAGCCACTCAAATCAAAACCAAACCATCTCCTTCCCCAAATTAAAAAATGAGGTCTGAGACAAATGAAGAAAAAAATCCCAATGTTTTGCCAAAAACTTTTCTTGAAAGCTGTGATCAATATCAACATAAAATGTTTGAGATTTGTGTTACCTTTGGCCTCTAGAGTCCACTGGTAAAACAAAACAAACACATGAACAAGACAAAAGGAGGCAAAGGTCAAGCACCGACTCTAGAGAAAAGAGAATGTGGAATCCTACTGTACTGACAGCTCAGTATTAGTATTTTCCCAAAGGAAAGTCTTACTGGTCCTTGGTACTTGATAACCAGAGCTCCTTTTCTTTCCTGGCTAAAGAAAACTATCAGAGATAGCTCTTTGCTAGAGCTGAAACAGACAAAGTCAGGACAAGGTTATACCACAACCTACATCTATTTGTCACTACAGTTCTTAAACAGCTTTATTGCTTTGCAATACATTTCCCTTGGAAAGGCATGGTGAAATAAATCTATTACCTGGAATGAACAGGAAGGAGCTGAACTACTGAGAAAATCTGCTGGAGCCTCTAACTAATGATTTACAGATTTGCCTTGGACAGAAGGGACTGAAGTGGTGTTCTCCCTGAGTTCATTTACTGTCAGTAGAGAAAGGTCTTTATTGAAAAGTGATGGGTGGCAGAGTAAGAGGCAGACATATGAGGGAAACTACTATCAAAAAGATGAGTGCAAAGATAAGGATTTTTATGCAATATAATATTGCATAAGCTGGTACAACTTCCAACATATGGGCCAGGATATAATCTACAAGGAAATTTCCTGACTCCTTGGATGCTGAGAAGTGCCACTGAGTGACTGAGCAATGTGACCATGCACAGGCACTGGCTGGCAGCATCAGCCAGGCACTCAGCCAGCCAAGCTTTCTGGCAGGAAGGGAGATCAGCAGCACTGGCCAGCTAAAGGCACTCGTGTTCTCACCACCTGCCAGGAAAGCGAATCATGCAGCTGAACTACCAGCACAGGGGCATGGAACTGGTGTAGGAAGGCAGGAGAGACATAAGTGGCTGCTAACAGCAAGAAGGGCTGTAGTGATAATAGGGAATAGAAGGATAGAAGAGCTATTACAGCAGAAGAGAAAGGTATGATCAAGTCTAATGGTGACAACCAGGAAGTCCAACAGCTCACCCTTCAGTAAGCACAGAAATCTTGATTTGACAGCTTTGTAATTACATGATACAAAAGTACTACACATGGTTTAGAACTTACATTTGATCAAACACTGGGTTTAATGTCTTCTTTGACACATGTGTTTTTCTTCTTCCTGATCGTCTCTTATCAGGCAATAAGTACATTCGCACATAGGGATCGGATCCTTCTTCGGAAAACGCTATCAGATTTCTGGGAAAGTGAAAACCAAGGAAAAGCACTTAGAAAATCAACAAGACATTGCTGAATGTAAATGTCTACACTACCATCATGTAATTTAGTACATGAAGCAGTTCCCCTGCACAAAATATGATGTGGAGTGACTTGCACAAGACCAGATGACCAGTAAGCAGAGAGCAGAGGTAGGAATGCCATATTTCCTAAATTCTAATTTGAAGTTTGGATATGGCTTTTTAGAAATCACATGTTTTGGTCATTCCTTAAAAAAATCAGTCTCTTAAAAACAGCTTTCAGATACTGCTGATAAAAATCTAAATGTCATTTTCATTTAAAATCTGACAGAGACATAATAGACAATACAAAATCAGAGCAAAATCTTCCATAAAATTTTTCCTGATTCTGAGTACAGCTCTGTATATTTTTGTATTTATGCATATATTGTTTTAAAAATAATAAAGATTAACCAATCCACTTAAGAGTCAGTCAGGATAAAGACACTTTATAAAGAAATATGGCCAGATATGAAACAGTGTATTGTATGCTCACCTGCAGGAATGCACCACCACAATCAATTTGTTTCTTTGTGAACTATGACGAATTGTTAGCTGAATCTGTCCTAATGGAGACTGCCCCAGAGTTGTTCCACTGCAGGAAAAAGCAGAACAATATGCTTAGTTTTTAAAATACACATTAGAAGTAAGACTTAACGAGCAGTTTTACCAGAAATCATGTATTATCCATTTAACTTCTCTAGACCAATGTGAAAGAAGAGAGCATGTGTAAGTGTGTGAGCATATCCTCATCAGATTCTCGTACTTCAGTTCCTTGGCCAACAACTTTGCTCTCCAAAATAGGCCAGGTATTCTTGTCATTAGGAATATGGGACTTTATTCACTACAAGTAAAGAACTTGCTTGCCCTAAATAAATATCAAAGCAGCATCTAGGAAATTGGAAAGAATAATAGTGCTAACTGCAATGAAAACCTCAGGCATGGGCCACTCTTGCCTAAGGCCAGAAGCCAATTAGAAGACTAGCTCATTCTTTTCTAAATTCTCTTATCATAGAAATGTAGATATTCTTGGCACTAAAATAGTGCTCATTTAAATCTACTTCCTGTCATAAAAGCTCAGTATAAACACAACCATTTTACTTTTCTATAGTTTATATCACCATGAAAACAAGATTAGAATAAATTTACAGTTACACATCATGTTTAAGTAAAAAGCAAGCACCATGCTTAAGAACTTGTGTTTTATGAATGGTCAACATATGCAGTTCCCTCACCTCCATGAAATGCTCATTTTAGTTTATGTGAATTGACTACATGTATTTTCCATATCACACAAGACTGTATGTGCCATATTTGCCATTTCTCAGTCACCTACAGGATATCTTATCTTCAAGGGAGAAGACTGCCTGTTTTGTGAATATCTACTACAGAGTGATTGATCCATTAAAATTCCCAAGTCACTCACTTGAAAAAAATAGAATGAAGATTTAATTTCAGTATTTTCTTAGTTGAAATTAAAAAGAATAATAATCAAAGCACTTAAAAGCATGTGGTCTGCAATGAAGAGCCTCATTACCTATAGCTTTACCACTCTTACCAAATGACAAAGTATGACATTTGTGCATTGCATGAGGAGTAGTATTTCAATCTTTATCACAATTAACAAACTCTAACTCAGTTTTGGACTAGGAGAGAGCAAAAAGTCAAGACAAGTTAGCATGTGACTATGAAGATAAATGGGGGTCTGGAGCACATAAGCAGGTGGTGTATTTGTACAAATTGAAGAGAGAGCCAACAGCAGACTCAACTGCAGCCCTTCCACTACTTAAAGCAGACATTTTAGAGAAGACCAAGTCATAATCCTCATGGCTGTACACAGTAAAATAACAAGAGGCCATAGTCAAGCTGCAGCAAGATAAATTTCAATAGAAATAAGGAAGAACACTTTAAAAGTGGAGTGGTTAAGCACTGACGTTGCTGAACAAGTTATGGCATCTCAATCCTTGGAGATAACCAAAAGTTGTTTGGACAAGGCCCAAGAAACCTGATCTAACTTTGAAGAAGAATCTGCTTAGAGCAGAGGGATGATCAACCAGAGATTCTGTCCAACCTCTATGACTCAGTTGATTCTATGAACTCTGACAGAGAAAAAGATAAATTGGTTCAATCCCTTGCCAATAAATAAATAAAATCTTTCTACTTAGATTCACAGAGAAGCTTGATGAATAGGGAATGAATAGTTTCCAGTCTCCTATTCAGAGGAGGATGGCTGCTCAGCTGTCTGTACTTGGTAAGTATAGCTGCACACTGAGGCAAGTAAAAAAAAAAACCCAAGAATTTAAGAAAGCGTATCTGCAGCAATCTTCAGTGACTGCATAGTAACTGACTACCCATTTAACATTCTTTATAGCCTAATATCCATCTGAGTTATTTTAAAAGACCAACCATTTCCAGCTTAATTGGCTTAATGCTAATAGGATTCATGGTGAAACAGGCAACTACTGCCATGAAACTACAAAGTGCAGCTATGAGAAAAAGTGGGACTTTATCTAGCAGACGATCACAATGGTAAGGAACTTTAATTGCAGCTTCTGTCTGAGATACCAGGAAGAAGCAGAAAATCCCAAAGACTGAACAGTAAAGAACATGTCTGAAATGTGAACTAAGCACTCCTGCTTTGGTGGCACTGTGAATCAGCTGGGAAGGGCTGCAGAAGCCACCAGTGAGGGCCATACTTCTCGAGCTGCCGCAGCCTCTGGCGCAGCTCCTGCGTGGCGATGGGCAGGGAGATGTCGGAGGCGATGCTGGGCGTGGGCTCCTTCACCGACAGGTGGCTGGGCGAGCAGGAGAAGTTGGAGGCCTGGAGACTGGAGGAGCTGCGGCTGAGATCTGTTGGCCACTGGGGGCTGGCATTGGGAGGCTGGCTTTTATCAGCTGTGTCAGTCTTTTTATCACTGTCAGTCACTGGGGATGCTGGAACGGGCTTGTTCGGATCGGATGTTGGCGAGACAGGAACCTGAGGCTTAAAAGATGATTTTCTTGCATCTTTGGAAAGAGACGGCCTTTTTACTTGGGCTGAGTGTTGATGATCTGGAGATCTTGCCTGCTTTTCAAGAGAAAGGACCTGGATACAGCAAAATACACATAATGTTACTATTTTGCAGTATAAGAAACAGGAACAAATTACAAGAATACTGGTTGGTGACAAGTTGTAAAGTTAAGACACTAAAGCAGCACCAAAACCATTCACAATTACTAACTCATTACTATGAAATGCTTTACATGACAAAGCACATCCCTACCTTCTTCATGGCAACTGCAGTAACTATAAAACAATGTGAAATTCTCCATTCATTAAGAACTATTCTCCTCATTACTCCCTTCCCATATTCTACGCACTTCTGGTGTAAATGCTATTTACTTTGCAGTTCTAGCCATCTGGAAAGATATTCTGTAATTTTTTCTTCTACTCTTTTGAAATTTAATTTTACATCACAATTTTTTCTCATTAGTTGTTCTTACTTTCTCTTTTATACGTTGCTTTAATTTATTAATGACACATGAGCAACGAAGTGCTTTAGAAAGAAAAATAACAGAAGCGTGACAGTGTTTGCAAAGAGATATAGTACCTTATTAAACCAAGTAATTTAGATGGAGAAAAAAGACAAACCAACTTTCAGGTATGCAAGTTTTGTTTTCAAAACTCCAACATGCTTGAAAGCTGGTTTGAATTTTTCCAGTACTATGCAGGTACTTCCTTTCCTCATATACTTTAGTTTTTAAAACCATCAAAACCTCAGTTCCATTTCTAGACAGAGGCTTTTTCACTGATCTGTAGCCCACTGGGCTCCAAAGAGATTTGAAGGAATTCAGATTCCAAACATGATTTCCAAGCCTAAAGCCACAGGGGACCTTGGTTTTAATTAATGCAGGTGACCATTTTGAGCATTGTACAGTTTTCAAATGGAATATATTTAAATTAGAGGCTATCTCTGTGTACTGATAGCTCTGCACAACCAAGGACACTTGGCAGGTGACATCAAAGGAAATGTACTGGCTTCTTCAAAAGCTGGCAGACCAGGAGTCACCACAGCCCTAAATATGCTTTCAGATGTTTGCAATGGGAAAGGTTTTAGAGTACCCTGAGTGCAATCTTCATATTTATAGTGCTGTTGGGACCAGAGTTGCTCAGGTGGAATCGCTGATGCATAGTTAAATCTTCACTCTCTAGCAACTGGCTTAGAGGCAGCTTGAAGTTCCCCAAAGAACACTGATGTTGTTCATCCCTCACCTGAAGGAACAGAGAAATTAAGCCACTTTGTATCATCTGCTTTGTAAGAATTCAAAGAAAGAAATTACATTTTTATTTTAAAATAAAAAATAGAAACAATATTGAAAGTAGTTTGTTCTTAAACCAAGTTTCCCTGATTTTAAGATTACTTTACATTGAAGGAGGAAAAAACAAATATACTCAATGCCTCATTTCTTCAACCTTACCTTCTACAGCAAAAGACAGACAGAAAAGTAACCACCACATCTACATCTACCTCTACATCTGTATCTTTGAGCAAAATAACTACAGGGTTTCCAAACTGTTTGTGTGAAAATGAATTCCCACAGCTATTAGAGGAAGAGTGACTAAAACAGTCCTCATTTACACTTCATCTCTTAGAACTATGTAAAGGACATGTCAGCAGTGTAAAGGGATACAGTATTTGGATAAAGTGAATACTTCCTTGGTATAAGAGGGGAAAGATTCCTAGCTCCAAACTGGTAAACCAAATTTACTTTTGGATTTTTTTTTTAATTAGAAAAGACAACCATTAACTATGTTATTCATGTGAGAGCCTGGTTATAGTCTTTCTTCCTTTTAGTAGTAAATGGAAATAAACATTTCATTGCCTGGTCTAAAAAAAATACTTTAAGTATAATTTTAATCATGTTCACATTATATTTAGTCTCATTTCATAACAGCCTTTAATGTGTGACTTTTACTGCTGCAACATCTTAGAAAAGAAAGGTATCTAAAGAGAGTGAGACACATACCTCAACTTCAAGATCTTGTCTTTTGGGATTGTGTACAAAGAAGGTAAAGTTTTCTTCCCATACTGGTTCATTGGTCTTGTATCTAATCTGAAGTTAAGAAAAAAAGAAGTACACAAATTATCAAACAGTTTCTCTAATAGAGGTGGTGTCAAGAGATGAGCACATTTTTCATTCTGCCATTTTATTTGTGTGCAGAGGAGGGCAGCAAGACTCGGGAAGGGTCTAGAGAACAAGTCTGATGAGGAACAGCTGAGGGAGCTGGGGTTGTTTAATCTGGAGGAGGCTCGGGGGGAACCTTATTGCTCTCTACAACTCCCTGACAGGAAGCTGCCTGAAAGGAGGCTGTAGCCAGGTGGGGGTCAGCCTCTTCTCCCAGGCAACCAGCAACAGGACAAGAGGACACAGTCTTAAACTGCACCAGGGCAAGTTTAGGCAGACATTAGAAAAAAATTCTTCACAGAAATAGTGACTGGGCACTGGAATGTGCTGCCCAGGGAGGTGGTGGAGCCACTGTCCCTGGAGGTGTTTAAGAAATACTGGATGTGGCCCTTTGTGCCATGGTTTAGTTGAGAAGGTGGTTTTAGGTCATAGGTTGTAATCCTTGGCTGCTCCATGGTTCGGTAGCCAAATGCCAAGCTCACAGACCTACCAAAGATGTGAAGACAGAGCCAAGTCTAGAGTAGGAACTTACCTTACTCTCCTGTGCCTTGTGTCCAACTGACAGCAAAACAAGTGGGTTGGGATTGCTGTTTATTTTCTTTCCTGACTGGTAAAGAAAAAAGCGAAAACTTTTCCTTCAGAATAAACCAAGACCTCTCCCCTCTGAAACCTAAATGTTTGCATCTTAAAAATACAAATCATATGCATTCTACTACATGCTTCTCTATTATTCTCAGTACTTTGTTCAGCTGGCTGGAATGGCAGACTGGCGAGTAGCTGGTGAACACATCAACACGAAGGCATCCAACTACCTCAATATGCTGAAGCAAAATGCTACTAATAAGCAGGAGTTTTAGACTCATTTCCATTTTCTTTAAATGAAACTGGTAAGATGCAAATTCTTATCTTTTAATGAGCATTACAATCCCAAAGCTAATGAAGCATAGTTAAAACTGCGAAATGAATATTGCATGCAGATGGAAGATATGAAAAAAGCACAAACTCAGGAACTTTATATACAGTGCTGTAGAACTATTAAATTGGATGTGGTATCCAACACTGATGTTCCCTACTTCTCAGTTTTGGGGAGAAAGAATATGCACTATAATGTATGTGAGGGATATTTCTACAGTTTACCAAATACTCTTTATTAGAGAATCAACCATCTGCCATATCTGAGCCTTGCTCATCAGCTGTATAGCATTACATCAAACTGTGAAAACAAACATCAGTTTAGAAACAAATTATATATGCAAAGGAACATTCCAACTATATGTTTCTTTCATGAATTTCAATTTAATCTAACAACAATTCAATTCAGAAAGAAAATTTAGACATGAAAGTTAATCATCTCAGCAGGTGTTAATGCAGTTTAAAAAGCCTAGAAAATGTAGGACACATAGTTACTTTGAGTTCTACCCTGTAGAAAAATCAGGTATACCAACAGAAAGTTAGTCAAAATCTTCTTAATGCATGTAAGGTCACAATTACAACCAAGTGATTCAAATATTTTGTATTTTTAAATTAAGAAAGTGCATTGTTTAGATATATTTTTTGATCTGAACTTACATTTTGGACATCATACTTCCACTAATAATTCTCAACTTTAATGTCACATACTGCTTAGAACCATATTTTCCTTTAGAAATAAAGCTGTTAAGAAAGCACTCCTTTCTTGGATGAATGCTGCCTTTCTTTTTTATGATTTTTAATTTTAAAAAAATTAAGCACTCAAATAAAACCGAATACAAAGAAAGAAAGAAAGCCATACTACACTGTAACTGGTGTTTTAAAATGGTAGGTGACATTATCTTCATTTTTCCTTTGTCCACAAAATGGTGCCTGAAACTTTCTTCATAAAATGATGAAACTACAGGAGCTGACAAAACACTATCACTTATGCTGATATGTAAATAGGAATAATTTTAATTCAAATTAAGCAGGTAGCAATGTGCACACACATATAATGCACCTCTAACACCAGGTACTGACAGACTCGTTGTTGACAGCCTGTTGAAGTCTGTCCCTTGTTCAAGTTCCCCCAGCTGAACATTAGTTTGCCTACCAAAAAGCTGGCCTAAATTTCTTTAGCACTCATATAAAAGATGTAAATCCTACTAAAAACATCTAGCAGGAACAAGATTATTCCAAACCAATCATTCAGAGCGGAGTGATAAGGTATCACTCAGTGTGTGAAAGATGTCTTAGCTTTCATGTCAGCTTCATTCTTTAGTTAATACTACAAATCAGTTCTCAGCACTTTTCCCCAGTCTTCTCAAGCAGCCTGAACTCCACTAATCTAATCTAGAGTTCCAATGACCACAGTATTTTAACAACACCCTGACACTGGCTTCTTGAAATCAAATTCAAGTGAAACAGAATTACACTAAATATGTATCTGGCAATAGAAATCCCATCCAGTGTTGGAAGCAGAGTGTAGTGTTGCAGGCATTCGTGCATTTCCAATGACTTTTGTGACCTTAAATGGACAACTATATTAATGTTACCTTCAGGGCTTTCTGAACAGCAGCCTTCTTCAAGCCATCAGGGTTAAATTCTAATGGATTATTCTTTTAAGTCAGGAGAGAATGAACATAGGAAGGGTTAATAAGACATGCAATGAAGCAATTTCACTAGGTTAATTAATTATGACATGACAACATAGGACAAAGCAGGGGAAAAAAAAATCAACCTAAAAAAACCCTAAAAAACCACAACATCTTTCAAACAAAACAAAACAATGAAGGACCACCACCACAACAACAAAAAGTCTGACAAATTTTTTTTTTCCTCTTCTCCTTTGGATATTTTTATTCTGCTTTAAAACTAATATACCCAATTTCTATCTGCTTGTATTTCTCTGCTCATTTTTTTTTACCCTAATAAAGATAATTCACAAAATATTTTTATTTAATGCCTGATGCCCTACGAACTGCCTTCTGAATGATCCTTTTTAGAATTTGTTTGAGCATATTTTCACAACCCAGAAGCTTCTCTGCTGATAAGTCAAGTAATTATGCAAAGGAGTCCTTTTATGGGAGAAATTACAACATCTAATTGATAGGGACTTATATCATTATAAAAGTCAAAGTTCTTTACGCCTCTTCAGAAAAGTGATGCAAACACTGTGTGCTAACTAGAATGAAGGTCTGCTACTCTACTCTGTTGAATGAAGACATGCAAATACACTAAAAATAGGAATTTAAACTGGCTAAGCAGGACAAAACCTCTGCTTTCCATCAAATATGGAAATTTTAGATTTTTATTTTAAGATTAATATATTGTTCTTTAAGTGACACAATAATGTCTAGAAAAATCTGCATTCAATTCATAAGAAATCATTTCCGGAAATAAGATTTGGAAATAAAGCAGACTTCAAGTTAGTGTACTTATGGCTGGCTTTTTCTTTAGAAACACATTTTTGTTTCAAGGAATAATTCTTTTTTAGAAGCTGTAGATTGTGGCAATAAAAAAATGCATAGTGGCCTTTTAAAATATTCTGGTTTATGAACAGGAACTGATATTAATGCTTTGCCAAAAGAAATGCCTTTCTGAAATGAAAATCTAAGTGACTAAAAAGAAGATATTTAACCTTTATGCAGAAATCTTATTTTTCAGGTTTTTTTGGGATGTTATATACTCCAGTTGCCCAATATATTACAAAGATGCCTGGCATCCAGCTTGAAAATTTCTATTTCAGAATGAACATACAATATCCAGGACAAAATCACTGAATATTTTGAGCTGGAAGCAACCTACAAGGAACATCAAGTCCAACTCTTAAACTTGGGAGAACCAGAAATAGGTTTGACTACTTTTGTGGGGTATTTTTCTTGAACATTATATTTCTTAAAATAAAATCAAGGAATTGCCCACAGTTATTTATCTGATACATTAGGAACTTAGTATTGTACTTACAGAACTTCAAAGACAGAGACCGCACACTATCCCTAGTTGAAACTAATTGAAACTAACTATTCCTCATTGAAAATAATGCTTAACTGTTTTTCATTAGGAAATTTTTAAATGCTCAACAGGTACACTCTTTGCTGGAGTTGAAGCACTGTTCCCTGTTTTCTGACAAAGACAAAAATGTCATTTTGTTTGCAGCAATTGTGGATTCCCCATCCCTGGAAATGTTCCAGGCCAGGTTGAATGGGGCTTTTGAGGAAGCTGATCTAGTGCAAGGTGTCCCTGCCCATGGCAGAGGGGTTGGAAGGAGATGATCTTTAAGGTCCCTTCCAACCCAAACCCTTCTGTGGTTCCATGATTTATTTCCTAGGGCTGAAGTCTCTTTCTCTGCTAACCATGGTTACTGTCTCTCTCATCATCAGTGCTGTGCTCCAGACCTTAAATTGCTACAGCCAATTTCAGGGCCTTGAGAATGCCTAAGAGAACAAAAGGACTGGGCCATGCTTCTCACAGGCTGCATTCTTCTTTTCTACATAGAGCACAGTGTTTTCTTTCATAACAATATGACACAGTATGACTACAAATCTCTTTCTGTAGAAAGATCTCTTTGCAAATCTCTTCCTTTCTATTTCCATCCCACATTTGTAAGGATGCAATGACTGTCCTCTACAGAGAAGTACCTGATTTTGTCAGGTGGCATTTACAATTCACCAAAATAATTTTGAATCTTAAACTGCCACTCCACTTACTGGACTTTTTTTCTTTCCCATTTGCACCTGCATATTCAATACAAATCTTTCCCCTCCTATATTATTATTTCAAGGAATTTTAGAAGTCAAAACCAAACCTATGTGATCACACATAAGGGCAGGCAACCATTGACTCCTGGATATTGAGCCTATCTCAATTCCTCTGGAATCATAGCAAGGATAGGCCAAGACATCAGCTGGGGCATTATGTTTAAGCCAGATCTCAGGTTTCAAGGGAAGAAGCTGCAGGTCCATGAAGATGGTGGCTGAAAGGCTGGGAGGAAGGAGTCTCAGAGGAGAAAAGGGGCTACTCAATATAAAAAGGGATGGTCTTGCTATGGGTGACAAAATAGTCTTGGTATGGTTCTGAGTGTCTCTGCAGTAACAGGAAAAGAGGATGGGTTATCCAAGAAATACACTGATAATGACACACTGGAATTCTCTAACAGCCAGTGACATTTGCAGTAAATCCTAATAACAAACCCACAAATTATACAAGTAACAAAGTGGTTTGTTATTCAGGCAGCTCCTGATTCAATATGCTTTGGAGAA
>VYZP01001707.1:3044-15738 GCA_013400635.1 Hypocryptadius cinnamomeus | reverse complement strand
TCTCAAACAGAGGCTACTTTGCATTGCGTCTTCCCATCAGAAAGGAGCGTGAGAGAAAACATGTTTTCATACATCTCAGTAAAAACAGAACAGTCTTTGGTCAGAGACTGAAGTGACATTCTGATGCAAGAATCTGCTTGGTTAGCAACTTTCGTCTTGTCCTGCTGCAGTTCCATGATGAACTTCTGCAGAAAGTGGGTAACATATTCAAAAAGAATTGGAAAGTGCTTCAAATCAAGTTTATGTGTGGTAGCTTCCCACTCATAAATAAAGCACAGTTTCCAAGAACTGAAAAACTGGTTACAGTGATTACATTAATCTGCTAAAGTAAAAGCTTTCTTCATTTATCAAGGACCTTCAATTATGTAAGTATTTAATTTTTTTGGGACTGCTCCAAGCACAACATGTCATTATTATCTGAAGTAGGAAATAACGTGTTGTGCTTGGATTCCTACATATTGCAGTACAAAAAAAATCCACTGTAATGGGAAAGACAGTAGAAAATTAAATCTGTATTGAAACAGCTGTAGTTCACTTCTTGTACAGTCAGCAGACAATATTAATTTTTTACAATATAAATATACATTTTCCAGAGGGGAAAAATGTATTTATTATACTTAAGACACCTACAGATATGAAAAACCCTACATATAAAACTACTGAAGGCACAAAAACTTTGGTCCAATTTTGTTCCTATATCACATCCCCCATCAATAAAACCCTGAAGTTAAATACTCCCGAAATTTTATATTCTAACTGTTAGGATTTGCTTTGAAAAGAGCAGGCAAACAATCTTGTATATAGCAAACCAAACTTCAGAAGACAGAAGATAAAGTTAATGTAAAGAAAAAATTCTGTGCAATCTGACTAGTATTGTTTCAGCACAACAGTAACAAGACTAAGGCTGGTAGCTGTGCTCTAGCTGACAACGCATCAGGGCCAAAGGTTAAGGCAAAACAATGCTTTTTGTAGGCAGCTGACCTCTCATTTGAAAAACAGCAATATAAGCTAACAGCATAAAATGGCAAGTAGTAGGTCTACATCTCTTATAAAAATCCCCAACTCACCACTTTCCTACTCACATGAATCAGAGGAGGGGCAAGATAATTGATCAGACCGACCTCACTGGCACTACTATCCACAAAGACTAACAATTTTCTTGGCACACAAACATAGGTTTGCTGCCTGTAATCAGAAAAATGTCATAAATAGGCAAGTTTCCAGAGGTATGTGGAATATCTTCTGAATAAAAAGGACCTCAATTTATCAGTACACAAATCCAGTGCAACTTACAGAACCAGCAGACAAGGCAACTGAGCCAAATTATAAGTCAAAGTTTCAGAAATTGGTTCTGATGTTTTAAGAGCTCTGCAGAAATTAAAAGAAGCAGAAATTTTACCATTATATAACAAATCAAGGATCATTTGAAAAGGCACTTAGCTGCTCCTGTGTTGTTAAAAAGGCCTTATTACACTTTGAACCAAGCATGCATCCATCAAAAAAAATGGACTAGGAGGTAACTCAGAGTTGATGCAAGGACATGTCATATACAGAGGCATAACCATACAGTCACAGAATCATAGAATATGTGGAAGTGGAAGGGACCCACAAGGATCATTGAGTCCAACTCCTGGCCCTGCACAAGACAGTCCCAAAGAATCCCACCACGTGCCCAAATTCCAACTTAAACTGTGCACGTTACCAGATACTTCACAAACAGAAATTAATAACATACGTTAAAGAAGTTATAAACCCATCTTTAACAGCTTAAGGCCACAGTATAGAGGAGATGAAGCCAGAATACTCTTCAGAGTTACACAGGTAACAGGGAAAAAGGCAAAAGACATAGAATGTAATATGTTTAAAGCCTAGTTACATATTAAGGAAGCAAATTCACAGTGAGGACCACCAAATGGAACTGCAAAAAATAGAATTTGTTCCATTTGATTTTTTTTTAAATTTACATGGACAATTCTTTGAGTGACTGCTTAAAGTTGTCTATAATCTGACTGAAAGGTAGGACTAAGGCCTTTGGAGGTCCCATTCCATCCACATCATCATGAGACTCTAGAATATCATTCTTTCCCAAATCTTGCTATTTTCACAGATATCAAGAGCTTTTGAGAATCAAGAACTGAGATGCAACTGTGCTTCTGCACCAGGCACTAATGAGTCAAGAACAAAGTATAAAAAGTATTCCTTCTGCCATGATTCTTCATTAACAATGCATTGTAATAACTAAGGTGTTATGTTTATGCTTTCAATTATTGAAGGTGGAACACTAAAAAGGAAAAAGTAGCCTTAACTAGTGTCTTTATGCTCCTAAGCAAATGTTAAGGTGTACCGTCAAGTTTCAAAGCTTATCTGCATATCTTGTAAAAGCAGATCTCCCTAAGAGGCAGTATCTTTCAGATACACACAAATCTAAAAGTATGTTGGCAAGAATAATTTGGTTGCAAAAACAGAATAATAAAGATGAATCAGAAAAGATACACAATACTTGTATCACAAAACCAAAAAGCAAACATAATAAATACCAACATTCAGATTTTTTTCTAAGTTAAAAATTTTTAAGATTCCACAGGCAGTCTTTTCATCAATGCTCACAGTCAAAGGGAAGGTGTTTGAAAGGGCCAGTCAAATCTGGTGAATCAACAAATGCTTCTGGGGCTGTGTCCCAGCCAGGGGTTTGGTTGCTTTGACCATGGGACTTGCTTTCAGAAACTGGGTCTACTGAGGGCTGATGGAGTCCATCTGTCAGAGCAGGGGAAGAGCATCTTCTGCCACAGGCTTGCCAAGCTGGTGAGAAAGGCTTTAAACTAAAGATGCCAGGGGGAAGGGAACCTCAGTCCATCCCCATGGGAGAATGGATTGTAGGAGAATAGAGATAATGCTAGAGGCAATCTCACCCCTGAGGAGTTGCAGCTGTACTAATTATCAAAGAGTAGGAACAGCCCTCCCCTTAATAGGGCACAGCTATGTCCCACAAGGATGGCTGTTTTATAAAAGAGTGGGTTAGCTGATTGAGAGGAGACCTGGAGTTTGTTGGCTGTGCTGCGAGGAGGAAGGATCAGGCAGTTGTGTGAGAGCCAGCGAGGGTTAGTATGTGCTGCGAGGGTTAACATGTGCTGGGAGGGACAGTCAGGGTTAGGTGATCATGCAAGGGACAGGAAGGAGTCAGCCAGCCATGCAGAAGGAAAAGGAGTCAGTATTGTCAGAAGCTGCCCATGGGAACTCACAGAGAGAAGGTATGAAGGTTTTACAGTAAGATGATAAACTGACAGTGACAATCAGTTTCCATCCATCGTCAATTGGTGCCAAGCACCGATGCCAACAATTGGTGGCCCGCCAGCAATTATCAGGATGGGTCCCAACACACCCCACTCCTATCAATTTGGTGCCAGTGCCAGCAATAGATGCCCAGAGCCTGACGAGGGATCACAGGTCAGCAGAAAAGCACCAGAAGAACAACACAAATGAATTCCAGCTACTCCAGCCAGTAAGTCAGCTTCATTAGGGTCTCAACTCCAAAGCATCTATGCAAGAGCACATAAGAAGGGGAATAAACATGAAGAGTTAGATATGTGGGCATGCCTATGACCTCACTGGTATGTCATGGACACATAGTGGGATGGCTCCAAAGAGTAGACTGCTGGAATGGAAAGATATAGGCTTTTCAGGAAAGACTGGAAGGGTAGACAAGGAGGTGGTGTTGCCCTCTATGTCAATGACCAGCTGGAGATCATGGAGCCTCAAATGGGGATGGATGAGGAGCTGACTTGAGAGTTAATGGGTCAGGGTTAAAGGCAGGCAAGGGAAGGTGACTTTATAGTGGGAGTCTGCTACAGATTGTCTGACCAGGAAGACAGAGAAGATGAGGCTCCTTACAGAGAAGAGCAGCCTCATACACAAAAACCTTGTTCCTCACGGAGGACTTCAACCACCCTAATATCTGTCAACACAGCAGCACATAAACAATCCAGAAGCTTCCTGGAATGCATTGATGATACCTTCCTTCTTCAGTTGATGAAGAAACCAAGGAGAGGAGGTGCTATGGTGGACCCTTTTTTCCCAACAAGAAGGGGCTGGTGGGAAATGTGAAGCTCGAGGGCAGCCTTGACTGCAAGGACCATGAAATGGAGTTTGAGATCCTTTGGGCAGCAAGGAAGGTGCATGGAAAGCTCACTACCCTGGACTTCAGGAGAGCAGACTTTGGCATCCTCAGGGATCTGCCTCATATAGTACTACGGGATAAAGGCCTGGAGGGAAGAGAGACCCAAGAAAGCTGGTTGATATTAAAGGATCACCTTCTCCAAGCTCAGGAGTGATTATCCCAACAAAAAGGAAGTCAGGCAAAAATGTCAGAATGGTGTTAGATGAACAAGGAACTACTGGATGAACTCAAACACTAAAAGAAAGGCTACAGAGGGTGGAAATAACGTGTAGCCAGGGGGGAAAAGAGGTTTTCTAAGCAGCCCAAGTCTATGAAACTGTGAAAGCTAAAGCTTTTCTTGGAAAGGGGAAATATAGCCTACATTTGTAAAAAGGGAAATAAGAAAGACCCAGGAAACTATAAGCCTGGATGGAAGTCCCAACTTGGTTCCTAGTAAGATTATGAAGTAGATGGCTCCACTAAAGCCAAGTCATGCCTGACAGATTTAATGGCCTTCTACAACAGAGTTACAGCAATGGTGGATAAGAAAAGAGCAACTGATGTCATCTACCAGGACTTGTGCAAAGCATGACACTATCTCACAAAACTTTCTTGTCTCTAAACTGGAGACATGGATTTGATGAGTGGACCTCTAGCTGGAAAAGGAAATGGCTGGATGGCCACATTCAAAGAGTTGTGGTCAACAGCTTGATGTCCAAGTGGAGATCAGTAATTAGCAGTGTTCTGTAAGGATAATCACTGGTACCAGAGCTGTTAAACAGCCTTGTGGGCAACATGAACAGTGGAATCAACTGCACCCTCTGCAAGTTTGCTGACAACATCAAGCTGTGTGGTGGAGTCAGCACACATGGAAGGAAAGGATACCATCCAGAAGGATCTGGACAGACTGAGCTGTGAGACTGTGAGAACCTCATGAAGATCAACCCACACCATTCTGTGATTCTGTGAAATCCAAAAGATAAATAACATCCCTTAGAGGAATATTTTTCCTAAGCCAGTTGAACTTTCCAGTACATAGCACATTCTGCATATTTATATAGTTGTGTTGTACAGCACTTATTATAGCTACATCTGTGCAGTCAGATTGGCTGCTACTGTTGAGGAACACGTTCACTGAGGTAGCTCGGGGTGCAGCTGCAGTGGGAGCTGCAGGTTGAGCTCAGGCTGGGGGAGCCCAGGCACAGAGGCCGTGAAGAGCCGACCCTGGGCACACAAGGGCCTGGGGACCTGTGGCCCAGCCAGGGGACCGGACACTGGGACACAGCAGGAGCCGAACATCCCAGACCTTCCCACGCTTAGACTGCTGAGGGGATAAAAGCCCAGGGCTTCCTTTGTTCTGGGTCCCTCCTCAGAGACACCAGCCCGAGCTGTTAGTTTATTATTGTGCTGTGATGAAATTATTTTAATGGTTGGGATGCCTGAGACTGCTGTGGGAAACCTGGGGTCCACCCAGTAAGGAAACCTGTTCTGACTGTGGGAATGTGGGGGCTGTAACTGGGAGGGGGCCTCAGTTCCAGCTCAGGTGGTGCAAGAGTGACTGCCAGAATGGCTCCTGGATGGCTGGGCAGGGAAGTTTCCTTAATACTACACCTGTAATCAATTTATACAGATCAAGTAGTATCTGGCAAACTACTATAAGGCTGATTTTGCAAAAATAATTCAGAGAGAAAATATGAGAAAGCTCACTACAGAATACTCATATCATGGTAGAAACACACTCTTCTCAAAAAATAAAGTCATACAATTCAGATGAACAAATACAATTATGAGTGGTAAAACATTACAGCACAAACAAATTCTGCAATAGTTAGAAGTAAATAAATGCCATGTTTGAAAGAAATAGGGCTTTAAAATATGGTAAGTAAAATTAAATTAATTTTCAATTAATTTATGTGAAAGAAAATACTAGGGGAAAAAAGCTCTTAAAATGAATTTTAGCTTTTTAAAATATGATCAGAAGTCATTACTATTCATCTGTACACTCATAGCAAAACCGAACTGCATCTCAGCTCATTCCCCAAAGATGAAGCAAGATTCAGTATCAAACACTTTTTTCATACTCATGAAGGAAAGAATGATAGTATTCTATTACTTCAATACTGTAAAGTATTAAAAATAAAGAAATGCAGAAACCAAAAGAATATTCTGATACAGCCAGTGTCTCTCAAAAAGTCAGATGAAGTCCAGAAAACTAACTGGATTTGCTGTTTGGCCCTCCTATATAGGTTTGTTTGTTTTTTTAGTGTATTTTTTCTTGGTGTGAATTTTTTATCAGTGAAGAACTACCATCAGAGAAGTGCAACTAGGTAAATTTAAAGAATCCCTATGTGATTTCACAACAAATGAAACCTCATTCCCATCTACATCCAATCTCCATAAGAAAGCACAAGAAACTAGAATTCAAAATATTAATTAATGAAAAAATATATATTGAATTATCATGGAAAACATTTACAAAAAGACTAAGAGGAGAATTTTCACAAAGCCCACAATATTTTTGCAAGATACTTCAGGTAACACTCTAATCTATTCATACACATATAGTAAGGCACAAAATAAGAAATTAGGTAAATACACATTAATTAAGTATTAGACTGTAGAGTGGTAAAAAACCTTGAGGTTTAATTATTCTGCCCTGAAAGATGACCTTAGCAAAAATAACTTCTTAAAAACTTGAGAAACCATCACAGACCTGAATATTTTCCACAAGATTGCAAACATTTCATTATTTAGAGAAATGTAAAAATATTATTTTAAATCAGGACCGTTTTCTCATTTTATTTTCTCCAAGGTACTGTTACACATCCCTTCATAGTAGAAATAGGACATCCAACTTCCAACCCACAGTCAAGTCAAACTAATTCTCCAATACCACACCTTGAAGAAACTTGTCAAATACTTTTATTCCACAGAGAGAAGGCACTGCCTTTTCTCTAATAATTTAATCTATAAGAACAGCACAGACTTCTTATTTTTATAAACAAGTTGTTTGTAAAGATTCGCCAAAGTATGAACACACACCTTGCTAACATAAATACTATTTAGAGGATACTCACAGTTACTGTTTGCTTTTCTTCAAGAAATCCAAGCACTATTTCACATTCAAATTAGTGTTTAATCTGCACGGAGTAGGTTTACCTTTTCATTAAACATACTCATTTGGTACATTGTAAAAGCTCTCTAAAATTGTTTTGTAAGGCTGATTTCAAAGAAAAGCTGAAAGGATGGTCTCAAAATATAATTTTAAGTAGGGAATTTGATGATAAATATTGTTGTTAAAATTACTTCACAGAAGAATCTTTCTATGGATGACATAATTGAAGCTAGAATCAGAAAAAAATCATCACCTAATTCTTTGTGTATGAATGACGTTTTTCTTTTAAGAGACAGAGTTGGTCAGAGCTGTCTCAGTCTCTATTTGAAGATTTTACTAAAACCATTATGCAGCCTTAAAGGGAAAATTCACAGAAAATTCAGATTGAAGATTTTGAGAAGGAAACTCTGAGATGTTGGTTTTCTCCAAAGTCATGATTGTGAAGCTCAATGAGAGCGTGAACTGCTTCTTCCACAGAGCCCAGCTGGATAAGAGCCATTTTGCAATCTTTCCTGAAGAACAATAGAAACTTTTATTAATCCTAACCAAATTTTCACTAGCCAACACAGAAAAGTGGCATAAGTGGGGTTTTTTTCTCAGCTATATCACACACACTTGTACAGCAAAAGAATCTGAGCTATTTATGCATCTGCTAAAATGCAAAGATAAAAAAACTACATAAATTTTGTGATTCTATGGCTTAAAGTCATGTCATTCTTTCATTACACTGGACTTCAAAAAGCTAGGTCAAAATAAGGCTTGAAGACCTCTAAGAAATACTTGCATTGTCCATATACATGGGATTATTCTAGCAAGTATGATTGTGTTAAAATAATACTGCCAACTCACCTTAATGTAGATACATTGTCATCACTGTCATTTTTATATGACATTTTAAATACACAAAGCTCGTATTTTTTAAAGAAGTGAGCATTTACTTTCCTTGAACTTGTTTTACTTCAAACACACATGGAATTTGTCAAAAGGCTGCATATTTTCAGTTTCATTATGCTAACCCAGTATTCCATTTAAAATTTTAAGACAAAGTATCATAAAAATCATGATAGGTGTACCACTTCTGCCTATAGCTATACATACATAGAATTTTGCCTGTAGTTGTATACACATAGAAAGTCACAAAAAAGCAATTAGCTATTTTCTAGGATGAAAGCTTGCTTAGCAATTTTACAAGAGAACTTACTGGAAAAATTTGAAGCCTTTCACAGTAGATCCTTTACTTGTAAAAAGGTTCTTCAAATCATCAACAGTAACAGAAGGCCTAATTGAAAACAACAAAAAACAAACAAACAAAACAAAACCAAACTCCCCTCAACTTGTAGAAGAGCAGAGTTCTGTAATAATATCAAGATCTCAATTCTGGCTTCTAAACTAATTTTTGCTGTTTAAGTTTATCTCCATCAACTCAAACACTTCAGCCCAAAGCACTTGCATTTACTCTGTATTTTAGTATCCCATTGTGCTACAAAAATATTTTGGACACTATTGCTTTTCATCCAACCCTGTTTCTTTGTCAGTAAAATTCATATTGCATAAAAATCTCCTAAAATCTTAAGGAATACATTTTATCTTGCAATTTGTGCAAGTGCACGTCACATATTTTCAATTTTGAAAGATTTTTGTTTTACTCAAAAAGCTGTTTTCAAAGTGTCTTATAATTTACTTTCTTACTGTGGCAAAATTCTATAGTTTCCTTTTTTTCCTCCCTGCACAGCTGCCAAACAAGAGAAGCCTGTAAAACTTATGTCTGGCTGTTACTCCACACACTACTGATAATATTCTAGACATAAAAAAGATTATTTCAGTCTAAGACATCTGAATTCTGTAGAAACTGTTCTTTAAAAAGTGTTAGAATTATGAAATGCCGTATCTATGTTAAATAACAATGTCAGTGATGAATTTGTTGTCATGTACATTACCTCAAAAAACACATCTTTAACCTTTGTGAAAATTTGTGACACATGATTTAACACATCAAAAACCAAAAGCATACTCTCAAGAAAATATAAATTGATCGAAACTCAAAGAAGATAATTCCTTCAGTTATCCTCTTTGCTAATGATAAAAATGGGACAGTTAAAGGATTCACTTTTTGTTAATAACATACCAGAATGACCCACAGCAGAATGAATTGTAAAAGACCAAGGAAAGAAAACCAAAACTTATGTTAGACTTTTTAACTTGATAACACCACCTAAAAAATATCTTTCCAAGAAGACGACACATGCAGATACTCACGGGATGTTGGACAGATGCAAGGTTGCAGATGGAGGAAAGATATTTTGGAAATTCTTAGAGCACGGATTCTTAAAGCGATGTAAAGGACTATTGCTATAGTCCTTTGTCAGACCTTTGTCCTCTTGCCCCTCGCGAGGAAGTTGAATTGTCTGATATTTTGAAAGAGTAGCATGCATGACCCTTCCATAAAGCCTCTGTCCATTCAAGTAGTTGATAGCTAACCAGTGGAAATGTAATTTGAACAGGAATTAATGGAGGGAAGAAAAGACAATTCTTTGAATACCAATACTGTTTTGTACTTAGTGTCAGATTTCACATTCTGAATTTTAACTGCAACTTCCATATCTACCAGGTGGGCTATGTCACAACATTACATTTTAAAAAGGTATAAGGATATAATATAATCTCCAGTTCAAATGCCAAAAAAAAAAATGCAAAATAGAATTTCAATACAGATCAGTTGATCATTCTTAAATAGGTAGATATAAGATAAATCACAGGAAAATGATATAATGTATTATTAAAATAAATGACAGGAGAGTTGTATGTTTTATTTCTATTATTTACTAGACTGAGATTCATAGGACTATTTTTTTTAGACCACTAGGAGTATTATCAAAGTTTGCATGTAGTAATGCAGCACAATGATGAATTTTGTTTATGCCTATCACTGACAGATTAAAACCTCCTCCTTTATATTAAACTCATGTTACCTTGAAGCATA
The DNA here is from genome assembly GCA_013400635.1 of Hypocryptadius cinnamomeus. Classification (NCBI taxonomy): domain Eukaryota; kingdom Metazoa; phylum Chordata; class Aves; order Passeriformes; family Zosteropidae; genus Hypocryptadius; species Hypocryptadius cinnamomeus. The sequence goes on along the minus strand of VYZP01001707.1, from coordinate 5,490 downwards.
ACTATGCCTTAAAAATCAATACCTAATTGAGCTTGGGTTGCATCTGCCATCTGAACCAAAGCAATTCCTCTTTTCTTAAACATGATTTTCACACGATGCACGTCACCATACACACCTGTGGAAATCCAGAAAGGAAATTTTTTCAGAGCAGTACTACAAAAAGCACAAGGTCAAGTCTGTTTCTTTTGACTAACATTAGTGTCACAAATAATAATACCTCATTAAACAGGTTGGTTAAAATATTAGTATAAGGAGAGTTTTAAAGTTTGTTTATTATATTCTGGGGCTCATAAGTGGAGGAAAATTCCCCAGATTCCAGTCATACTACTGCATGTTTATGTTCAGCTTTTAAATAGTGCAATAGTTGTCAAAGTCCTCTTAACTGAGGCATATTAAAAGATTACTCTACCCAACACTGTCCCCTGCAACTAATGTATGAGGCAATTCTGTACAACATTTCCTCTGATGCAACCTCTGTTTTTTCATCTTATTTTGCTTTCCCGTTTTTTGTAGTAAACAAATTGGACCACACACCAAAATTCTTCTGACACTAACTCTTTTGCCATTTTGGTATCTGTGGCTTTTAAGTAATGACTCAACTTACTGCCATTTTAAAACCAGTGCATTCTCTCAGTGCATTTCCTGGACATGCACAGAGCAATGGAGTTTGAATTAACCAGCATGGATCAGATAAATAGAAAGAACCACCAGCCCTGTGGTTTGTCAAGGTATATTTGACATATCTTACCAAATAGGATGAAAAGTCCATAAGGTGTGATGGCCTGTTTAAATGATAAAATGAGTACATTATTTCTAAAGCCATGCAAATGAAGACATCTATTCTATTAGTGCATGGTAAACAAAAAGAATGGAAGAGATGCTGCATACTAATACATAAACCTGTCTCTCCAAAAGCCATTCCCTACAATAATCACAGTGTATGGCACTCTTGTTAATACACATTTGCTATGAACATGTAAAATATGTAAACAAGCAAACACTTCAGCTCACACATTTTTATCACTCAAGACTCATTCTGTCATGCTGCAGAAGCTATTAATTTTTAAAGTAGCTTCATTATTTGACCTTATCCTTTCTAAGCTACCTGCTCATTCTGTGAAAAGAATGAAAGACATTGGTTAAATTAAAAATACAGCATTAAAGAACTCCTTTGTATTTTGTAAACAACAGACAATACCAACAAAACTAAACTCAGTTGCTTCAAAATGTGTTTGCTTTGTCTTCAATTTTGTCCCCATCTTTGTACATGACATTCTAAAGGGAGACACAGAGAATTTAACTGTTTATGTATGAAGCATATAGCAAGTGGTATTTAAATTGTATTCAATTAGAAGCTGTGAAAAGAAAGGTAAATTTCTCTTCAGTGACTCTCAATACAAGTCTTGTGTGCCAAGTACCAAAGAAGACAATTTACAATCTAATGCAGCCAAAGTTTTTTCAGCTGAGGCAAAGGTTTTGCCAGTAATGAGTTCTAAAATACCTGCATATCAGAAACACTACTCACACTCTCCAGCCCTATTCCTTCTCAACTCAACTTCTCCAATGTGTACCAACCATAGCTAAATTATTCAAGAATAGAAGGTATTGCAGCCTAAGCGTAAGGCCATATCCATTTATCATCAGCATTTAGTGGTAGAGAACAATTACTATCAATGTAAAGTCTAAATTCATCAAGAGTTTATTCTTCTGGCCCAAATATTTAAATTCAGGATGGAGACTTCTGTTTTTAAACAGAAAGTTCTTATTCAAATGAGACCGAAATATTTCTACTTAAAAATCAAAGCAGGGGGAGGAGAATGAAAGACAAAACCAGTCATGAAGGAATGTTAAAATGTACACTGAAACCCTGCAACAGGAGAGAAATACGAACTGAAATAAGGCCAACCAGATTTTCTACACAGAGAAAAAGGAGTGACAGGGGTCAGACAACCGATACTGAAGAACAAGTGCTACAGCACTGCCAAGAAATATATTTCCAACAATTAATGCTGTAGTACATTGTTATTTTTATCCTTTTAAGAAGTTGAGCATTACTTAATACATTGATATTGTATCATGCTTTACAGCACTAAGTTCTGCATGAATTCTTAGGTATGGTTAGTACTATGTAAAGCATCAATGTCCTAAAAAGAGCTCTGACCTATGCTTCACATATGCTTATTTTTAAGAGGCAGGCTCCTTTCAGATTCAGAAAATAGCTGCAGAAAGCACATCTGCAGCCCTCATCAGAAACTCATGGATATGTTGTAAAATCAAAGAAAAAGTGACTTGTCTTACAGCCCAATATACAGCTGGGGTTTTGATGCTTACTGTGAATTTGGCTGTTAATACGAAAACAGAAACAGAACAATTACTTAAAGAAATGGGTGAAGAGATTTTTAAACCTCAGAATATGAAGGTAACTTCAATTTTGCCAACAACTTCT
>VYZP01001706.1:0-14089 GCA_013400635.1 Hypocryptadius cinnamomeus | reverse complement strand
GGAAAATGCCATTCAATACTCCATAAAGCCATAAGTAGTCAGAAGCCCTCTGAAAATCCTCCTTTTTACCTGCAACACCAATGGTATGATTGCCAAATTTTTAAACACTGATTGAAAGGTGAAGGAGAAAAACATCCCTGCTGGAACACTGTACCAACAGAGGAAGGACAGAGATTGAGTGCAGTGTTGCTGGAACAAACCTGTGTTCTGTGTAAGCTGTCAGGATCCACGCACAGAAAAGGGATCATCTGCTTTTGGGATGGCATCTGTCTGTACTACACCTTTGACACAAGATTCTGGAGACTCAAACTCCTCTGCACATTGTCAGGTGGACAAGGAACAGCAAGGAAGAAGAACAATGTTCCAACAAATGAAATCACATACAAAGCAAGCCTTTTAAGAGAATGTGAGAAATGTAAACTGAAGCATCTTCTTTTCTATCAATGGGACAAGGCAAGGACACGATTTGACAGACTTTTTTTTTTTGTCTCCACTGATTCCTATTTTAGTCCATACTTTCAAATATTTCAGTTACAAATTAGACACTGGATATTACTGTGAGGGTATGTATCTCCCTCAGAGAATCTCCACTCTGGTTTTATCCAAGATAATTTATTTACTGTGGAAGACAAAAGTTTATTTAAATTTTACCGTTTGGGATTTCCTGAACATGTTTCAATTCACTTCCAGATTTTATCTTTGGACAAGAAAAGTCGAACTTTCAAAATAACATTTATTCTGTAAAACAGCCAAAAAAAAAAAAAAGATGTAATCTTNAAAAAAAAAAAAGATGTCATCTTCCATATTTACATATGAAATTAGGAAAATAATGAGTTAGGTAAAAGATGGTACTTACATGCCTCTTCAGATACTGCCATTGGTTTGGTTTAAAAGAAAGATTTCCATCCTTCGAAGCTTGCTTTTACACACCCTTTAAAGTAGGATTTACTTTGCACAGATTTTGGTTGTTCTCTTTTAAAAGAAGCTATGTGATATTTTCTAAATGCTCGTACTAGATATAATGTTTGGAAATTGCATATTGCAGTAAGGTACTCACATAATTGCAATGTGCAGCCCCACAGCACCATTTGTCCTGTAAAATTATTGACAAATACTGATACCACATCTAAATGTATTTAACCCAAATACCAAGCTGATTATTTAGACTGATTACTTTCTGGGAAACATCAGATTGCTTCTTCCATCCTGTTCCTGATTGTAAGCACAGGATTTATTTTTGATCCTGGGCTGCATGTACAGGGACATTGCTAGCAGAGAGGTAGAGATCTGATTATCCAGTTCTACATACTGCTTGTCAGGCCACATCTGTAGTACTGTGTCAAGCTCTGGTCCCCTCAATTCAAAAAAGATATGGGCTAATGGGAGGGTGTCCAAAAGAAGGCCATGAAGATAAACCAAAAGGCTGCAGAACCTGCCCTGTGAGGAAAGATGGGAGGAGTTAAGTCTTTTAATTTGAGAAAAGATTGCTCAGAGTGGATGTCATCACAGTATTGAAGTATTTAAAATGTGACTACAAAGAGGATGGAACCTCTCTCCTCATGAAGATCCACATGGAAAAGTCAAGGAGCAACATGTAAAGTTGTACCAGGAACGGTTTTACCTTGACATAAGAAATAATTTTTTTATGGTGAGTAAAACCGTTCACTGGAACAACCTCCCCAGACATGTGGTATAATCTTCATTGCTGGGGGTTTTCCTGATGCAATGGAACAGGATGCTAGGTGATCTTCCATAGGCTCCCATTCCTGTGCAAGTTTGGACCAGATCTCTTTCAACCTGTGCTGTTCTGTGATCGTATATTATGATATACATAATATTACATGATATATTATATAACCACACAATAAATTATTGTCAATATTATATAACCATAACTTACACAGATTCATCTCATGTGACTAGTACAGGCTATGTTAGGAGACCTCCCCACATAGCAAATCAAAAGAAAAGTCATACCTGACAAGTTTCAGATCTTTTATAGGTAAAAGAAAACAAAATTGGAAAATTCCTGCAGTAAGTGGGATTTACACCTGCACTGCAGAATTGCAAAAACAGCAGAGAGCAAAAACAGGCTAAAATCCTTTAATCTTGCAAACAAACAGCTTGAGGACTTAATATCACTCATTAGCAAAACAACCTTGGTCATTTTGTTTTAGGTAAAAGTTTCATCCCACAAAACACGAACTCTATTTTGACACAATGTGAGTGCTTCAGGAGAGAAGAGCAGAGGTCTGAGTTGTTAAGCTGGGAAATCACAAATTCTCAGAAAAAAAATTAGTGTTGGCCTATATATACAGTACAAAAATGAACTCTGAGTGTGAAAACCAGGAAAATAGGCCAAACAGATGTATTGGATGCAGGTGTTGAAGTGTTGAATCCAGCTGGCTCCAAGGAACCCAGGGCAGGAGCTGAGGGGAGCTGGTGCTCTCTGCAGATGATCTCCTCAAGTACTTCAATATTTGTCATCTTTCTTTCTCAATACCCAAATCAGTAATTAAATTTATAGGCAAGGAATTAAGTTAAATTTCGCAAGTTGAGTCTGTTTTGACCCCAACAGCAGATAAAGTGTAATTTTGTTTAAAGATCAGTGATTTGAATTACGTTGGCATGAAAAATAGAGTAGATTTGTATCTCATTTTTGCCTTTAATGGGAATTTGTCCTTAAACATGAGCAGTCTAGGATTGTCAAGTTCATTATTAATATCTTGCATTTTTGTAGGACTTTTCATACTGAAATATCCCAAAATATTTTATAAATTGCAGCCTACTGATCATCCAGCTTTCTGCCATTTGCAGCATCTCCAGCAAAAAAGGATAATGAATAACTTTGGCTATGGAAATGACAACCATATGTCATTTAATATTATTTTTCAACTTGTTTTGGAATCAAAAGCCCCACACTGTCTGCCTTCCAGGACTAAGAATTCATCACTGGAAAATTACCCCTAACATATTGCAAAAAAGAACATTTTGTGGGGTCCATCTAGAGCTGGTAGCAGTAGCTATTTATCCTGTGCTTCATGAGTTTCTGCCATGAGGAAGGAGCTTGTGTGGCGGCTCAGGCCTGGACACTGGGTAAAGTGATGCTGAGAAAGGACCAAGGAGTCTGAGGAGTTCAAATAAGTTCCCCACCAGGGAGAAGCCACCTCAGATGATCCATGTTTGCTGTGAGCATTGGCCAGGGAAGACCAGATTTCCATGTGAACAGCTGGGATAATTTCCCATGTAAACAAGACATTAGATTTATTTTTGCCTTGTAATAGAATAACACATCCATGTCTAATAACTTTCTGAGCGAACAGTTACGTGAACACACAGCTTTTCTTTGACAGAATGCTTTCTTCATCCCCAAAGCAGCAGCAAGCCTTTTTTCCCCTTTTTTTACTTCAGGCCAATAGAAGACAAGGAACAAGATTTGCGGCTTCTGGTAGAAACATAGTTCAGGCTAACGTATTTAGGATTAGATCTACCTTTCTGAGGAAGAAACAGTATTTGCATTTTTGATCTCCATTCAGAGGTGTATGACACAGTTTCTAGTCTCACTCTGTCATGCAATGCAGAGCTTTCCATGGTAACAGGTTAATATAAATAAATACATAAAATTAATTTTCTTTCACTGAAACTGCATATGGAAGAAAATGTTTCAAACTTTGCACTGTTTCCTTCAGCATTTCAGGAATGCTTATGACTCTTACATAATTACCTGAAGAGAAAAATCATATTTAACAAATTTCTAGTATGTCAGAATGAAGGTTAAACAGTTAACTCTTAACCAGGGAGTAAACACATTAGAGTACACAAGTTTCTTTTTCAGGTTGGTGTTAAAAAAAATCTGGTTTTCTACATTGTTTAGCCTGTGTCAAACAAAACAATATATTCCTTTTCTTCTTCACATTCTTGACAAGTAAAGACCTAAGAGTAAAACTTTTAGGCAATAGCACATGCAAATTTCAACCTTTGCCTATAGAAAATGAAATAAAGGAGAGGATTTTAGACAGAACATATTTTTCCTTTTGGCAATCCCCATCTATTTAAAAGTAGCAAAAAATGCAAAACCATTGCATGAATAATTCATATCAAAGCAGATTTTTTGTTCTCTTCATGCTCTGAATTCAAGCATAAATGCACTTATCTGTCTGTGTACACCAGTTAAGCATTTACTTGCTTCCAGAATCTTCCCTGACTACTTAAAATTTCAGAATTTAATGGTTAAGAACAGAGTGATGTACAGTTCTAAGCTAAAAGGTAATAACAATATGAATAATATATTTGATATATTATTTGGGGGAATAAAGGAAAAAACTTGTTCCCTTTCTCTGCTTTGAACATGTAAGTGCAGTGAGATGTCCTAGTCATAACCACATGTAATTATTTTCTCTTTCTCCTCTGCAGCAGTTCATCCCCAGTTTTCAGGATATTTCTAAAAAAGTTATTCTAGTAAGCTTAGTATTATAAGCTGGGAAGTTGCAGGAAAGGAATTCTTCCCACCCCTATTTGATTTCCCCAGAGCATTTGCTACACATGACTGATAGAGTTTACTGATTTAGGCTACATTATTTTTCTCATATCTGCTGCTGATCTATCCTGATATTGGAATAAATTATTAGCTTGTACATGGTACTGGAAATGCATTTCAAGCACTTAATGCATTCCATCTAATGTTTTCTAAATTATTTGTTTCCATTATCTGTTGATAAACAGTTGCAGGAGGTAGGGAAGTTCTTTGTCAAATACAACAGTCAATGTTTTCTTTGATGATGTAACAGAGGGGGGAAATAATAGCTTTTGCTGAAGGAATAGTGAGTAACATTCTTTCAGCCCTGTTGACTTCCATATCAACTCCTCTTTTTCTTTTTAGCAGTGCAGATATTTCCACTACTGTTTCAGAGTATTCTGCTTCATTAATTGTAACTTCATCACACAACCACATCAGACCACAGCTACCATACTCCTAATACACCTTTCTAATCACTTGACTGGCTTTCCCTGCTCACTCTGCCAAAGCATCCTCTCTCCACAGGAGCTGATGCTACTTCCGCTGCTGTTAATTTTTAGTTGCTACACAGTGCCAGATTTTAAAATCTCACTGCAAACACAAACGGATTAAGAAGGTCTTTACACAGGTAGCACACAATACAACAATGGCTGGTGGTTATGCCTGGTATTTATTTATGCCGAGTTTCCTAGTCTTTTTCCGAGTCTCTTTTTTCTCTTGAGATGGCTGGTGCTCTACACTAGAATGAGAGCAGAGGACACAAATGACTTGCTCAACATGAGACAGCAGTGTTCACTCACAGCCCAGAAAACCACCTGTATCCTGGGCTGCATGGAAAGAAACGTGACCAGAAGGTTGAGGAAGGTGACTCTGCTCCTGAGCTCTGCTCCTGTCAGACCCCACCTGGAACACTGGGTACAGTTCAGGTGCTTCCAGCATCAGAAGGACATGGAAGTGTTGGAGCAAGTCCAGAGGAGGGCCACAAAGTTGATAAGATGACTAAAGTCCCTCCCCATGAAGACAGGCTGAGAAAGCTGGGGCTATTGAGCCTGGAGAAGAGAGGGTTGCCTGAATACCTCACAGCAGCCTTACAGTACCTGAAGGTGACCTACAGGGAAGCTGGAGGGGGACTCTCCATCAGGAGCTGTAGTGATAGGGCAAGGAGTAATGGGTTCAAACTGAAAGAGGGGAAATTTATATATATGAAACAAATTCTTTAGTGTGATGGTGCAAACACAATGCAACAGGTTGCCCAGAGAAGTTGTGAATATCCCATCCCTGGCAGTGTTCAAGGCCAGGTTAGATGGGGCATTGAACGGCATGGTCTGGTGGAAGGTGTCCCTGTCCATTGTATGGAGCTGGACATAAAAGATTTTAAGGTTCCTTCCAACCCAAACCCTTCTATGATTCTAATTAAAGCAAAATTATTCTCAAAAAAAGTATTCAATGTGTAACAGCCTGCATCATTTAAAGGATGACACTGAAAAGACAGTGGAAAAGTCCATGTAAGTACACAGAACTAACTCACCAGAGAAGGTGGAGCAATAAGCCATTAAAGTTTTTTCAAAGGCTAGCAGTATGTGAGAAGGGTAATTGGAGCAGCTAAAGTTAGTTTAGTTACATTTATCTTCCAAATTCCATTAAATTAAATGAAAACAAGATAAGACCAGAGGGTCTTAGCAACAATTGACCCATCTTAAAATATGTTTTACAAAGTAATTTAGCTTGGAAAGAGCTCAGAAAAAAACAACAACAATTCAAATGTTCAAAGTCTGCCAAAATCACAAATCTCTTACAGGGGAGAGTGATTGCCAGCCTTAAAAATAAGTGTTTCCGTTTGCCAGTAGTGATACAAAAGCTGCGGAAGGGAAAATAGTCCTCAAATCCATAGCTACTTCTACAATGTATTTAAAAATGGTTTTAGGTTCTTTGACACTAAAAGTGAAATCTGGCAGTTGTTTTAGATTTTTACTTTTCACTCTTTCTGAAAGAAAATATTCACCATTCTAGGGTTTTTTTAATGTACTTCAAGGTCTCTTTATTCACCTGAAGTGTTATATTAGAATATCTCTCATATCATCACTAGTGAAATAGCAGTTGAATATTTCTCAAAATAACTTTTGCAATTTATCATATAACTAAATTAAAGAAGGTTGCAAAAAAGGACAGGTGGTGTACCTTATGTTTTCCTCAATTTACAAGACTGCAGATAAACCCTTATGGTACAGCAGCTGTTTACTGTCATGCTTTTCTATTAGTAATCAGTTTATGTACCACAGTTTTGCTCACATCAGCTTCAGATAATATCTTCTAAATAGCTCAGCAGGTCAGATTTCAATCTTCTGTGATGTGATAATTCCATTAGATCATCATCCTTGCATTATTTCCTCTGTTCCTTTCTCTACTGACATATTTTGTTTATCCTACCAATCAATTCCTTTTTCAAGAGCCATCCTTCCACATGACTAAGCTTTTCCAGTTTTCAAATGTTTTCTCTGATGTATTCCTTAATGTTCCTACATTTATTTTCTGAGACATCCTATAAAACTCACCTTCATCCAAAGGCGATAATTAAACTGTTCTTTGTCTCCCATGAATTATAACTCAGACAAACTATATTGTTCTCTTATCTTTCACTCTTCAGGCATTTCTTTCAGCTTGATAATGATGTTTGTATTGGGTATGCATGGCAAGGTTTTGGCAGAGGGGAGGCTGCTAGGGTGGCTTTTGTGAGAAGCTGCCAGAAGGTTCCTCATGTCCAACGGAGCCAATGTCAGCTGGTTCCCAGCTGGACCCACTGCTGCCCAAGGCTGAGCCCATCAGTGACAGTAGTAGGGCCTGTAGGATCACACAGTTGAAAAGAAGGGAATCTACTGCACAGCACAACTGTGGATGGAGAGAGGTGTGCAAATATGTGAGAAAAACATCTCTGCAGACACCAATGTCACTGGAGAAGGAGGGGCAGGAGGTGCTGCAGGTGCTGGAGCAGAGATTCCCCTGCAGCCCATGTGCAGAGCATGGAGAGACAGCTGTGCCCTTGCAGCCCACGGATATCCACAGTGGAGCAGAGATCCACCTGCAGCCCAGGGAGGAGACCCATGCCAGAGGAGGTGGATGTCCAGAGGGAAGAGGCTGTGATCCCATGGGTAGCCAACATTGGAGCAGACTCCTGGCAGGACCTGCAGACCCATGCAGAGAGGAGCCCACACTGGAACAGGGTTGCTCGCTGGACCTCTGGACCTGTGGACAACCCATGCTGGAGCAGCCTAATCCTGATGGACTGCACCCTGTGGGAGGGACCTGCACTGGAGCAGTGCATGGAGGACTGTCTCCAGCAGGAGGGACCCCACAGGGGTCTGTAGCAGGGGAAGAGTGTGAGGAATCCTCCTTCTGGGAAGGAAAGGGGACAGAGATAACATATGATGAACTGACCTACTCTGATTTGTTTTGCAATAAATTAAACTAATTTCCCCAAATCCAGTCTGTTTCGTTGGTGACAGGAGCTGGTGAGGGATCTCTCCCTGTTCTTATCTGTAACCAGGAGCCTTTCATTATATTTTCCCTGTCCAGCTGAAGAAGGGAGTGATAGAACAGCTTTGGTGGCCATCTGACCCCCAGCCCACATCAACCCACTGGACACTTTCCCTTCTGTTTTCTGATATGTCTTCCATGTCAACAAATGTCTTTTTTTTGAAGTTCATTGGACTTCAGGTATTTGACTTTTTGCTGTAAAATCCCTGTAATGTCTGTAATTATCTTTCTGTCCTTTGTCTTAAAGCAGATATGTTTGTACTCTAAATCTCTACTGGTGATTTTTCCTGCAGTAAGCTTGATGACATTATGTATAGTTGGCATTTATTCCAACACCTTCTCCTTTCCTTGCAACTGCATTCAACCATCTCCTCAGTGAATATCTGCCATCAGTGATCTTTTAATTGCCCTGATTAAAGACAAATATTTCATCAGATACCCTCTGTGGACTGCTTGATAACATCCCAGGCTCACGCAAATGAGTGATGCGCTTCCTGTTTGGTTGCAGAAGCTCTGGCCACACAAAGCAAAAGTAGTTCTCTTTACAGAAATCTTCATTTGCAGGTTTAATTATCTCCCTGAGGTAATGCTAGTCCCCTCTGCTTTGCCTTTGACATGTTCTCTCACCAGGGTCAGCAGGAAGGACGTTAGATGCATACAAAGATGCAGCTTGAGGATTTCAGGTGAAGAAACAAAGGATCAAGCCACCCACACAAAGTTTTAGGTCTCCCCTCTTCCAAAACACATTTGTCCCTAAACAATGGGGTTTTGTCCCCATTTTACTTCATTTTTACAGGGTACTTTTATCTGGTCTGCTTTAATGAGACTTCACTCTGTTTTTTCCTGCAGCAGCTCCCACAGTGCAGTTGAAGTTTTCTTTACATTTTATTATTTAATACTTTTATCATAGCCTTTGCACACACTTTGTTTATATGATACAATGTAACTTGAATTTAATGAACTGTAAATAAATTTTGTTTAATATTTGACATGTTTTTTTCAATATCTTTTAAAGCCTTTTCATGTGACAGGAGACAAGGAAGGAGAGACTGTTATTTTCAGCCTCTCTTCTTTGATGCAATTCACAGGTGTAACAGTAAAAAGAAGTAAGTTAGAACTGCAAAAGGAGAAAAATGCTGATGGCATGGACAAGAACTCTACTTGTTTCAGACTTTGCAGTAGACACTGAAACAGAAAACTGTATCTATTTTTCTAAAATATTGCCTGTTTTCAAAAATGATTTACCATTGCTAGGGTATTAAATTACATCCCAAAATTGCCCTTCCCTGTCTGTGTACAGAACCTCCCCTGGCAGACAAGCAGCATGCCCAGACTCCAGAGGGAGGAACATATGAGCACTGGGTGAGTTATGTAGCATTGAGGAGATGCACAGTGTCTCACTGCCCAACAAAGGAACGACATTTTCTGCAGAGTATACTGCAGGAAGACGTTAACAAAACCAAACATATTTAATGGCTCTCCCTCAGCATTCTGAAGAAGGATTTATTAAGCCTGAGACAGTTTTCAGCTTTGTGATCTTTTGGGTGAGTGCTGAAATGGTGCAATGGAGAAGTCGCTTTCTCAAAACCATTACTGATTTCAGAAGTACTTTATGTGATTTGATAACTCTTGCTCCTTCAGGAATGTTTTCCTTGGATGACATAGGATGGAACAGTCTGTTTCAAAGAGAAAAAATAGTCAATTACTAAGCCAGAGAAATATCACATTGAAATTCAGTAAATCTCTCAAATGTTTAATAAGGACTTTTACAGAAACATTTTATCAATTAGAATAAAAAGAAAGGAAGGTGGGGTTTTTTGGTTATTCAGTGTGCAGCCACAATGGTCTAATGTTAAATGCTGGAATTGTGAGTGGTTTCATTTAGAACTGAGCACCCTAATTTCAGTTCCAGCTGCTCAATATTATGACCAAATATTGATATCACAAAATATCACCGTATTACTCAAATGAAGTATCTCTGGCTATCAATAATAAATATAAAAATACCCCCAAACTAATGCTAATAAAATCCCAAATTTTTTTATTACAGAGAAGAGAGATCTTATTATTTGTTTTACTCCTTCTATGTAGCTTTTTGCTTCATGCTTTATAGAGATAAGACATCACTTGTTACAAGGATTAACATCACAACAGTATTAAATATGAAGCATCTCTTATGCCATGTAGGTAGTTCAGTTTATCCAATAACCCATAAACATTGTTTTGGTTTCCATGGTTACTCAGGGGATGCTAGCACTTTTCTTCAACACCATTGGTTGCCAAGAATACAACAAATCCTTAAAAACCACAGCAGTTACAAATCCAGATCTCAGGGGTGTAGTCCTGCATTCAGAAATTGCATGTAGTAAATCTTGTTTGATGCAGCATTTGAATCCAGAATGTATTCTCAGCAGCATTCTTCTTTGGATTAATCAAGATACTAAGATTGAAATAAGAAGTGGAAATCATAGAATCATTTATTCATAGAATGATTTGGGTTGAAAGGGACCTTAGAAATCACCCAGTTCCAACCCCTCTGCCATGGGCAGGGACACATTCCAGCTAGAGGCTGCTCAAATCCCCATCCAGCCTAGCCTTGAACACTTGCAGGGGTGGAGCATCCACAGCTTCTCTGGGCTACTTGTTCCAGTGCCTGACCATCATCAACATAAAAAATTTCTCCCTAATACCTAATCTAAAACCATCCTCTTTCAGTTTAAAGCCATTCCTCCTCCTCCTATCACTGCATCCTCTTGTGAAAAGTCCCTCTCCACATCTCTCACAGGCCCCCTTTAGATGTTGGAAGGCTGCTATAACTGGACTGTGCTCTGAAATAGAAATCCTTAAGGATCTGTATCAGATTATATGCAAAAAATATACACCAACTACTTCTGATTTTTCACTTCAATGTATTGAAAAATAATATCTTGTCTTTTCATTAGAACAAATGATGTCTAAAATCTAATTTTTAAACTAATTTAGAAGTGAAATAAAAGAAGCTTTACTTTTCAGGGACACGTAATGCAATACAACTTGCCAAACAAACAGCTTTCTGAAATAATTTCATGTTATGTAACGACTAAACAATTTCTGCAATGTGCTACAATACATACCCACTACCTATAATATTTATTTTTAAAAAGACAAAGGAAAATATGGTTATAGACTACACACTTAATGAGCAGGAACATAAATGCCATTGTTGCCCAAAACAACAGATCATGTTTCTGAGGCATGATAAAACTTAGGTTACCTCCCATGAAAGAAAATCTTCTTTTCTTTTTAATGAAATGTCACTCTTTTGCCTTCACAAAGAGTTCTAGAAATGCTGAATATCAAGTATCTAATGTAAACTCCTGAGCTGTTTTTGTTCTGGCTGGAGATTTTTTTTTGGACTGTGCTTGTCAGTGGATGTCTCTTTATCCCCTTTATAAGATAGCTTATTCAAATCTCTGTTCACACTTTTAGTTCATTAGTCAGTTAAAAATGCCAGTAGCCAGCTGATTAAAGAACTGCATGAAAAGATTTGCACATTTATAGTCAAAATACTTCATCTAGGACTGAATTTATTTTCAGTTGGAATGCAAGCATTAGTAATATCCCATTAACTGTAGTTGGGGACTGACTTCTTAAGCTACCAGCGCAGCCTTTGAACCTAAGGCATTAAAACATCTGGAATTCATTAGACAATTGCAACATTTATGGAGGAACTGGTCCCCAGCAGAGCATGAGCCAAGCAGAAAATATTCTGGTAACCCTATAGTGTTAATATAGAGGATAGAGGTAAATCTTTGCTATCTCTAAGGCTTCCCAGGACCTGAAAAACAAATCTGGATATTTAACTATGTTAGGACTACATCAGGCTGCTTTCAAGACCAGGAATTTGTTGTGACCCATTATTCAAGAGCTACCTGGAACCAGCTTTGTAGAGGAGTGGCTCACTATTTCATGACACATGCTTTGATGCACAGAAAATAGCTGCATAAATAACATATCAAATATCACATACTGCAAAAATTCAGCAACATGGTGGAAAATTGTACAAAACAAGAAGATTCTCCACAGTTCATGGTGTGACTCTTAAAAAAACTGGCTTTTATAGGGCTTTTTCTGAGCTATTTTTCATGGTGTGATATCTAAGAAATTGGACTTATGCGTTTTCTAAGCTATTTCTCTGAAACATCACCCTCCCTGCTATAAATACACAGACACCAATCAGCTCATAAACCCTGGCCCAAACATGGCTCAGAGCCAGGTGAATATTAAGGCTGTAACACATACATTTCCCTGGCCATCTGCTTTTAGCAACTATATCAGACAACATACTGTATCGGCCAAACTTTTGTTTTGACTTCACTTACGTAAGAAATATTTGAAATTCTGTTTTAATAAGGACCTCTCCAACACAACAAAAGGACAAGAATGAGTTTGACATGAATGATTCTGCTCAAGATGAATTTGTACTGTGAGATACAAAAACACCTGAAATGCTGCCTGGTTAATTGCAAATAGCTTGTACATTGTTTTTTTTTTTTTCTGGGCCCTCCATCACTCCCTATAACTACAAACAGTACAAAATTTTGTCAGAGTGAAGCAACTCTTGCTCTTAGATTAGGCACCCTTCTTCCCTCCTGGCCTAAACAAGCAGCTCAGGCATAAAGAAAAAATATATTTAAACACAGCTCTTCATTATTTCTGACTGTTTGAAGGGCCAGCATGATATGACAACATCTTAAAATATTGCCATAATAGTTTAAAGGAACTATTCTCAGCATGCCCAGAAAGATTCTCAGCAGTGACAGTGGGCTTGGGAACATCAGCATGAACTCTCATGAAGGCTAAGCCAGAAGATTTACCACTTGATTTATTCACTCATGTCCCCAAATAACTGAAAGCTCATAAAATCCTAAGATACATATGGCTTTTTATGGAAAACTATCAAGCACACCAGCAGAAGGAAGGGTATTTGGGATGGTTGTTGGTTTGGTTTTTTGTGGGGTTTTTTTGTTTTGTTTTGTTTTCTTTTTTAAAATTTTGAAGTGGTTTTATGTTTTCTTAGACTTATAAGGCAAATGCTGATGAAAAGAAAAAAAAAGAAGTGGGCTTAACCTCTCTTGTAGCTTCTCACTTTGCCATACTGTATCCATTTTTTTGTTTTGTTTTTTAAATGTGCTTTTTTTTTTTTACACAGTGGACCACACAGAGTATTAGCAGGAAGAGTACTCCATTGACTGCATGTCTTACAGGAAGAATCTGATGTTCAATTCAAATATTGCCCCTCACACCCCCCCTTAAAGTGACTTGGAATATTTAAGTGTTAAGTCGATTGGACTGAACCCTGTGGAAAAAACACTGTTTCCTTTTTTTTATTTCAGAATGTAACAAACACTAACTTCATAAAAAGCTTCTTAAAAATAAACTAGATATGCCAATAATGACCCTATTTTCCTCAGTTTAGAAATGTTGACATTCAGAATTTCAATTTGTTGTAAGATTAAGTACCAATCTTCCTGAAATTGGAAAATCACACTTGCATCAACAGAATTCAGGTAAAGGTGTAAGTTCAAAACCTGGAGAGAATGTCCTTTCTCTATTTCTTCCCAAAGTGAAGAAATGTCAAAAATTAGAAGTCTTGCTTTAGATTTATCTATATAAAGTATCTGTTGGCAGTGTGCAAACTCCAGTTTCATTTAAAGTCATGACAAGGGGTTGAGTTCTTGTCTCTGTCTAAACAAAGCACAACAGATTTTTTTTTTTAAGATTTCTCTTTACCTCTTAATAAAACTATGCTGCAAGGTTCTGACTTTTTTTCCATTATTATGATCTCAGTACACTTCCAGTGATTAACTATTTAAGCAAATGTTTGTCATGTCTCAATCCAGCAACGCTTGCAAAGTGCTGCTGCTCCAATAGATAGACAAACAACAATTTAATTGCAAAAATTACCACAGTGACATGTCAAACATATATTTCATGGAAAGCAAACAACTAAAACATCAGCTTTAGTCATTAAACAATGTTGTTTGTTTAGTCCATTAACAT
>VYZP01001705.1:0-18488 GCA_013400635.1 Hypocryptadius cinnamomeus | reverse complement strand
AAATAAAATAAAATAAAATAAAATATGTAGCCACACAGGAGTAGTGTTTGGCTATTATATTACATAGTAGTGTCATTCTTATACAAGAAGTTTTTCCTTCATGTCAACTCTTCACAGAATCAAAAAAAAAATTACAGTACAAGGAAAAACTGGTTTCTGCAGCCACCTGAGTTACACAGAGAATGGCATTATTATTGTAACAATATCAAAATCCAAAAGCAGGTCTTTCTATTTAATGCAATATATGTGCCCATTTAATCTGCAAGTCAAAACAAAACTAAATGAAACAATTACTGGCAGCTTTGTATAAATCCACTCTTCCATTATTAAATACCTCATTGGAAGAATATACATATATGGGGTCAGTTTAAAAAAAAATATAGGTACAGATTAAAATTCTGGAAAAACTTGGTTGAGTCAAAAGTAGCAGGATCAAACAGCACCCCACATGCCATATCTGGGACTGATGTAATGTAGTAATTATTTCTGACACCTAGCCATATAGAACTATGAAACATCTGAAGCATGGATGCAAAAATAAGCTTTGTTTAATTGCTCTGATGGATGTTATTGGCCAAGACAGTCCTGCTAGATCCTCCATTCCTACACCAGCCTTGAACTGGTGTGTAAGCAGTACGTATAATAGTGCTTTTGTCCACTCAGTAGAACATACTGAAAAAACAGTTCAGCAGAACACATTGTTGCAATACAATTTCACCTGTATTTGTTCAGTCCAAGTGATACAGCAACTTTTTTTATCTCCTTTCTTTTCTTCTTCCACTTAGAGAAATGTAACTGTGTCCAACAATATCAGTGATGCAGCCATCCCAGAATGTACTCTAGGATAACTTCTGCAGCTCCAATAGATGTATTTCCAAAAGGCCTTGAATTGCCTCTTTGCTTCCCACTTCTCCCCCTCTTGGTAGCTTTCTTTGCACATACATGTTCAACAATTATGCTGACTGCACATTTCTCTCAAAAGGCATAAAAAATATACCCTTAAGACTGAAAAGGGTGTAAAGAGTTTAATTAAATTTAATAGGGGCATGACTCAGATGCACATGGCATTATTCATCAAGTCTTGTAAACGACATGTTACTTTGCCATTACATTGCTTACTATAACAGAAACATCTTGCTTGCAGGTGGGAGAGAACTGCAAATTCAGAATGCAAAGTGCTTTAAGGTGTGCAGTAGCAATATGTACCCATGCTGTACACGAACTGTTAGAGGAGGATTTAAAATGCAGGACCAGAAGCATATAGGGAATACTGTAAAATGGTAAAGTGGTGCAAAATTCAGCTGATGACTTGCTAGCCTATTGACCATACAACATCCCAATAGAAGATTTCATCACATTTCATTGTGTTCTAGATCACAGGCAAGGCATATTTTATTGTGTTTTTCATTAAAAAAAAAAAACAACAACAACAACAACAAAAAAAAACCAACAAAAAAAACCCAACCCAAACAAACAAAAGTAAAGACACTGAAGAGCAAAATTACTGAAGTGTGGAACTGTGGATTACAGAGAAATTTTTTTTTGTTGTTGTTTTTCATGTTAAGTGAAAGTCCAAGAAAAGTCTAAGGAAAACATTCAATTTCTAACCAAGACTTTCAAAAATCCTGATACAAAACACAGGCCTATCTGATAGCCACACAGAATTCCTTAATCCTTGGGAAAAACTAGCAGCAGTAATTTACATCCTCTGAGGTTCCCATAACACTCTAGTAGTGTTCACTTCATGCACCCAATGTGAAATTCTACACCAAGAAGAGAGATTCATTTAAATTTAAATTTTAATTTAATTTTAATTTTTATTCTAAGAGAAGCAATTTACAGGGGTATGCAACTGGAATGTGATACTAGCAATCTAATCCATATTATCAAAAATGATACCTCCACTTTTTGAAGAACATATTCATCAAACAATTCTGCCATCACTCATTAATGATCACAGAATATTCCCTGACAGTAATTAATTGTATGGTAGCATTATCAACCCAATCATTACAGGAAATATTCATGAAAAGGGAAGTATTTTTAAGCCTGTGAAATCTAACATTCATAACTAAATGAGGAAAGAGATAAAATTTCAAATCAGATAGATGCCACAAAAAATATAGTTTTTCTTTTCCCTTTATCCTGAAGAGGGGTTTTTTGGAGTCAAGAAGAACTACTAATATTTTCAGAGATCTTGTCAGAAACTGTACAATCAGACCAGTGCTAAAATATTCCCATCCTCTGTCTTTATCTCTGAACCTGCTGTAGCTTTTTTTTAATCTGCAGTAAGAATTCACAAACCCTTGATTCACCCTACCTTTTGTACATGCTCATTACCCTGAAAATATGACTGCTGTAGGATCCATATGTAATAGCATCTTGTGAATAACCTGACTTTGGTGCAACAGGAGAAGAGGAAGTATCGCTTCTTTCCCTGCACGTATTCACATAGGCACATATTCACATATGGCCTGTGAAAATGTGTGAAAATGCTGAGGGCTTAAATCTCTAGTGAGCTGCAGGCTATGAATGCTCAGAGATCTATAACTTAAGCAAACTTATTCCCACTCCCATTATTCCAGCAATTGACATCTCCAGTGCAAGTCCTTTCTCTTGCTAAATATTTAACCCCTCTTCACAAAGAAACTAAGGGGACTTAAGATTTTCACAAAAGAAAGATAATAAGAACCTACTTAAATTAAATTTTGTCCCATACACCTGAATTCTCACAAATGGCAACACAGTTTTTCATTAATCCTTCCTAAAAACAGTCAGTTGAAGCCAGGTGTACTTACTACAGGTTGAAGTTTGCCCACCATGGTAAAAAGCTATCCCAAAGGGGGTAATTAAATTAAAGAGCAGCCATGCAGGAAAAGATTGGGCACAGTCAGAGCTGGTAGATACAAAAGTGACCATTAGCAAGCAATGGCTCCCTTGCACTAGAGAAGGCAAATGTTATCCTGGTCTGCATTAATCAAATGACTGCCAGTAGTCTGAGGGAAAGGATCCTTCCCATCAACTCAGCACTGATGAGGCCATGTGTCCAGTTCCAGACTCTCCAGTACACAAGAGAGATGGACATACAAGAGGAGTCCAACAAATGACCACAGCGATGATGGGGGAACTGGACTGGCAGGCTGAGAGGGCCTGGAGAAAGGCAGGCTTGGGGAGATCCTACTAATGTATATAAATACCTGCAGGGAGCGGGCAAAGAGGGCACAGTCAGGCTCTTTTCAGTGGTGCCCAGCAACAGAATATGAGGCAATGTTTGCAGACTGCAACACAGGACATTCACTCTGGCCATTAGGACGCTCTGAGGGCGAGACCTGGAACAGCTTTCCCAGAGGGGTGGTGGAGTGTCCTTCTCTGAAGACAGTCAAAAGCTGCCTGGACACAATCCTGGGCAGCTGGCTCTACAGAACCCTGTTTGACTGGGGGGACTGGACAGGATGATGTCTAGAGGTCTCTGCAAACCTTATTCAGACTATGATTCTGTGATTCTAATTGGAAGGGAAGGGTGAAACAACAGCAAGTTCAATATGCCAGATGATGATGCAAAAAAAATACACACTCACTGTGATTTTTTGGCCTTGAGTTGACAATATAACCAAGAATCCATTTGATCTATTACAAATTTCAAAAGAAATCTCTAGTCATTAAAGTAACACAAGTTTCCTTAAACTTTCCACAAGAAGATGAAACTACTTTTGAGTTTGCTCAAATTTAATATTTCCAGCTATAATTAGGTTCACCGATATAATTTTGATCATAATGCTTCCAAGATTAATGAAAAACACACTACAAAATTGCTTTGATGGGTACAAAACTGCTTTCAAGATGCTGTACATGAAGCAAGTAGGGGCATTGTGATATTTTAGTGCTGGCTGACTAATTGACCCATATAAATACAGTACGTATATCCTAGTATTTTGTCCTCATCTCATGTTTTTCCTGCAGTCTTATCTGAAATTTCTCCTGATTAAAACATTTAGATCCTCTTACTATAATATGGTCAGTTTTTCAAACCTGACCATATTATAGTAAGAGGATTTAAATTCTTTAATCAGGAGTCATTTTGGAGGAGTGTAGGGAGTGTGTTTTTATTTTCAGTATCTTTGACTGGCTTTATTTTCAAATTTGGCCAGTAGAAGAGGAAGTTATAATCTTCTCTGGACAATGGAACAAAACTCAGTGGATTTTCACCTAGTAAGTATTTTTCTGGGGAAGGATAAAGATAACTGCTTAATATTGTTAAGCAGTTATATTAATATAATTATTTTGTCATTACATGCAACTGTTTTAAAAAGATGCTCTCTTCTCCATACGACTATTTCCTGACACACAAAACACTACTTTACTTCCTTCCACCCTGTAACATGTATTGTTGACATAAAAAAGGCACACTGTAGCAAGCACAATGATTTAAACACAAAATAGAACAGTATATAGCAAATGTGCCGCTCAAAAAGTCTGAGAATACAATGGCCACCATGAAAAATCTGCTTACCACTGGCCTACATTTGCTTACACCCCTTCCAGACCTAAACCTGCCCTTACCCAGTCAGCCCATAAAACACATGTGCACATGCACTTATCCACGAAGCTCATACAGGAAGTTTTAGGCAGAGCAAAAACTGCATCTGCTGCAATAACTATAATGAACAATGCAATTTTAGATGCTAGTTCTTTTGTTGAGGCATCTACCATAATCACAACCACAAGTATAAAAAAATAAATCCCTGTGAGAAGAATCACCCTAATAAGAGAAGTTCCACTAAAAGCCAGTACATTCATTTATAGACCCAAATGAGAAAAAATTATGAAAGAAAAAAAAACAAAGTTGTATCCATTAAAAAAGATGGGAAAAAATTAAGAGGAAATTGAAATTCCACAGAAACAGTGAACTGAGAATGCAGTAGGAACACATGTCAACCCAAGTAAATTTGTACTTAATTTCAAAATAGAGCTTGAAAAGAGTTCAGACCTACATTTATTAATAGATCATATTTATCACTACTGAAAAGCCCCAATTTGATCTAGTTTAAAAATAGTAGTAACTATTTAAAATAATAATTAAAATAGTAATAACAACAACACATGATTTGAAGACTCAGTTTATTTCTCCTTAAAAAAATATTTAAAAAATAATAAAATTTTTAAAAATATAAAAACCCTAAAGAAAGAAAGAAAAGTATGAAAAGGATTTAGCATGTTGTTTTGTCCTATACCTGGAAATGTTCAGAGTCAGGCTGCATGGGGCTTTCGGCAACCTAGCCTGACAGAAGGTGTCCCTGCCCATGTCAGGGAATTTGGAACCACACTATACTTAGGTCTCTTTCAATCCAAACCATGCTATGATAATATAGAATGGTATAGAAATACCATCCAAATCATAAATATATATGGTCATACTTAGCAAATGAGAATAATTTTTCACCTTAATTTAATCAGAATTTTAAATTAATACATGCAGCATTACAAAATTGCAGTTTGTTTATAAATAGAGAGACATATACATATATATACACACACACACATATATATATATCTTCTTTGTGATACAGGCACACAGGCATCTAACCTGTGACTGCTTAGTGAAGCATAACTTTAATCCCCATTTATTCCACTATCTCGCATTACAAATGCAAGAAAAACAACAGGAGGTTTCCCAAGCTGATTATGTTCTTGGCCCTAGGAAATGCTGTCCATGAGGACAACTGATTTTACTTGCACTATCTGTGTGTAAATTTGAGACTAGAGACAGGAGGCAGCGCCAAAATGCTATTTCAAGAGTAACACTATCTCAGTAAGTGTAAAATGAAATTGTTGTAGCTAAGTATCTAACATATAAGCCAGGCGAAACGAAATTACCTATTTCAGCTCCCAAGCCATTGCATTGCATCTCTATCACTCCACAACTTTCAAATGTAAACTGAATAGTCTGTACTTGCTTGTAAAAAGAAATATTTTAGAGATATTTTAGTTCCTCACAAAGCAGAACTGCTTGCAAGAAAGAGGGAAAGCAGGTGCACAGGGCCAGGATAAACAGGGAGAGAGCAGAGTGTCAGGGGAGATAAGCTCCATCTCAGTCCTGGGAAGAGAATTGGTGGCAGGATTAAAGGAAGTGGCAGATGAGGTTTCCATTGCAGGATCACAGCCATTACAATTGTAGTGGCCTATATCAGAAAAGACAGCAGATGTCATTAGAGACTGGTCTCTATGGGCCAGTCTGGGCATCCTGAGGATACCAGTGCTACCAAAGCAACCTGCAACCTTTTTCAACAACTTTTCCAGTGACAATATAGTCCTGATCCAGTCCTGGACACATGCCTACAGGTGCAGGCTGGCATCACACTTCATTCCTCATGGCATTCCACAGTGCTTTTGAATAGATTCCTTGCATGGAGCCCAAAGCAGTGCAATAACTGCAAATAAGAGCAAAGCAACCTAACACAAAAGTTTCTCTATCAAAACAAAAAACTTTACTCAGATGACTAGGCTAACTTGCCCATGGATGTACAGTTACTGCAGAGGTTCAGGAGAGGAGAAAACACATTTCATGAGCACAAAAGGAAACCAAAAATTCAAATACAGATAATTATGTGTCTAAGTTTATTTCAAGTGACCCTGTATCTTTTTTTTTTTTTTAATTAAGGTGTTGTTTTTTGTTTTCTTGAGAGATTTAAGATATTGCCCTAAATACAAAAATATCATCATTACTGAAATATGCTATTACTTGTCTGAAATTCACCTTTGAAATTTAAGAACAAAATCAAATGGGAACAGTTTTGAGAGCCATGTTTACACTTTCCTTTCCTTAAGGCACAAAGGTGAAAGTGAGCTCATACATTGTCTCCAGAGCAGTAACTGGTGCATCTTCAGTGAGTTTTTATCGTTATTATTATTATCACTATTTTGTTTTATTTTGCAGGAGTCTGAAATGAAAGCTGGGCAATGGCAAATTGATGAATAAGCAAAACAAACTTCATGTAAAGCACGTTAGAGGATGTAAATTACACCCAATGGAAACGCACTGACACGGCCCCGGCTCAGGTCTCGACTTTCGGAAATAAACACCCACGTGAGAAACGCAGGCGGGGACTCTCTAAGTTTCTCTGTATCTTGGAAAGTATTTCCCCGCAATGAAGCAGGCTGGGAACCTCACTCCCGACACTCGGAAAAGCTCAGCAACATCGCAACTTATAACGACCCTTCCATCCTCCCTTCCAGGGAGCTGGCGAGACCCGCCAGGCTCACGGAGACGTGCGCTCGGCAAACCCAGCAACCGGCAGAGTCGCCCGCCGTGCGGGCAGGGGCTGCGGCAGCCGCGGCAGCTACCTGCCGGCCGAGGAGGAGCCGACTGCAGCGCTGCCCCAGCCCGGGAGCACCGCGGCAGCCACAGGTGCGGACCTCTCGCCGCCCCAGCGTGGCGGGGGAGCCGCGTCCCGGAGAGGCTCCCGGAGAGCCCCCTTACCTGTGCGACGGCGAGGAGCCCCAGGGCGAGGGCGAGCGGGGAGGCGGCAGAGCCCCGGCGCTGCCCCGCGGCCATCCTGCTCCCGCGGCGCTCCGCCTGCCNCGCCTCTGCGAGCGGCGCGGGGTGCGCGGCGCCTCCGGGCCCCGCAGGGCAGGGAGGTGCGCGGGGGCGCGGCCCCCCGCTGCCGGACGGCGGGGAGGGAAGCGGGGAGCCGCCCACGACGGTCCGCCCCCGCCCGCCACCGCCCCCGAGGGTCCTCCGGGCAGGGGTGCGGACCGAGGGCGGACGGTGCACACGGGGGCTCGGGTAGCGATGGGCGGCCTTGGGGACGGGGCTCCCCGGAGAGGACGGAACGCACGGGCAGCCACAGGAGGTGCAGGCAGCGATGGGGAACACAGAGAGAGAGGGCAAGGGCGAGGATTCGATGTTTGGGAAGGGATGGGCGTGTGGGCGGGTGTGGGCGTGTGGGCGGGTGTGGGCCATGCAGGCCTGGATGGTTAAAGCAGGAGCAGGGTGTATTGGCAAGGGTGGGACACTGTGGCAAGCACAAGGCAGGCAGGCATAGCCAGTCATGCAGGTGCAGGGTGTGCAGATCCAGGGACGGGCCCCCACCTGCCGTGGTGTACTGGTATGCTTTCTTTGACGAGCTTGCCTACTAAGCCTAAGAGAATTTCCAGGATACTAAGCTGAAATGCTGTAGTGCTGACTCCTGCTGCCCACATCTGCCTGGAGGTAAAGGCTGCAGGTGCTTAGCCAGGGGAACAAAGCCCCTTCATGCAGCTAGCTCTCTCACTTACCTTCAAGCCTCACTTAAAAGTTTTTGGCTAGTACCTGCAACTCCATCATCTGCTAACACAACAGTCAAAATGCAAGCTGTGACAAACAAGAATCTGACTAAAATTGTGTTGGCTGCTTGGGAAAGGTTCGTGGCAGCTAAGTCTCGTGCAAAGCCACAAGAGCATGTATTGTTATTGTGCATGTCCCTAAAGCTCCCACCATGAGCCTATCTGAATGCTCCCACAGCATTCTGGGCACATGTATTTAGATACTTGGATAATGCCTGGAAAATGCGCACCTCACTGACGAGCCAAATAAATCACACAGGAGGCAGCATGTGCAAGGACTAAAGACTGCCACATTTCTCTCCATCTTTTATGCGTTATGTCAGACATTGTTGACAAAGACTTTGCCCTGTGCAGAGAAGGCATGGTGGGTTTGTGGCTCAGACCTACATGGGAAATCATAACAGGTCTTTCACACTGAGATTTATAACCTCTTTCATTTGATAATTTTTTAAAACATGTTAATTATACAACAAACAAACTCCATGGTTAAGATTTTAGAAATGCTCTTTCAAGTACAGTTATGTGAAGTAGTGCTTGATTATTCAAGTACACCAGGAATACTCTATGAATATGTATGACAGATGAACTTCTAGAATTTTGGTTTTCTTTTTACAGACATACGGTTAGAAAAATACACAAACATTGTGCATAAACATTGTTGGTTTAGCAGCATGTAATTATAGAGGTTAAGGCTTCTGTATGTATAGTGTGGTCTAAAGTATGTCAGAAACACCACATGATCTGAGAAACAAAATTTAGCTGAACAAAACATGGTTTTTCCCATGTTTTTGTCATGAACAAAATTTGTCATGAATTTGTCAGGAATGAGATGTTTCCAAGTCTCATGTTGCAAATTATGCTTATATTTTAAGAAATCAGAAGGACATTTCCTGGTATTTACAACTGTCTGAATGGCCTGACAATTCAAGGTAAAACCAAGCTATATGTTAATTGTCAATAAATGTTTTATTGACTATTGTTACTACTTGCATTAGGAATTGTGTGTTGTTTGCATACAAAAGGTAAGATTTCTCTATTCTCACACCAAATTTATAGCTACAACGTTGGAACTGTACCATGGTTGTCTGATAGTTCTGCAACAGTTGTGTGTATAAGAGCAGAGTTGTGAATTAATTAGTGAGGGAAAGGAGAGAGGTTTCTGAAAGTGTCTTCCTACTTAAATGGACTTGAAGGTATTTAACAAATCTATGTTTAAACAGAAAAAAATTAACAATACTCACAGAAGTATGCTTCATACTTATCCGTGAGACTCACAACAATATTGCTAGATGCAATATAGCAAGTCCATACTATCATCAGCTCAGGGCTCTGAGAAGACTTAGGAAAATGTAAGATCTATTAAGAACTAAGAAAATATCAAGGCTTCATGTGTAGGGAGAATCTCCTTGTTCAGAAAAACAAAACAACAGTTTAACAACTTTGAAGACACTTTCAGCATTAGCCAGAAGATTACATGCTTAGCAAGAATAGAATGCAGTGCTTAGCAGGAATAGAATGCTGCAAGTTTAGAATGCAGGCAGGCTACATCCATGGAAAATCTAACTTTTTTCCTCCCAGCAGCATTGCCTTAGTATGACATACAAAATAGGATTGTTCTGTGTCTCTTTCTCTTTTCTATATAAGAAAAGAGGGTTGTTTCCGGCAGAAATGGCAATGCCTTTTTAAACACAGACTTTCAGCTCTAAATTCAGGTAGAGCCTCTGAGCACGTGATAATTAATGTTAAATTTAGCACTTTGGGCTTTAGGCATTTTCCTCCATTGCTCTCAGAATTACACAACGTTTGGCCAAAATTCACCTCTACAATAGTGATGTGCCATTGTTCTCCATACTGTACAATATTAATTCCAGGGATTCAAGTTTTGCATCAGCTCAGAAACTACAAAGGCGAAGACATTTCCATTTAGATATTCAGTTCTCACTTATGTGCTTTCGTAACTAGAGCTTGCATCAGTGAGGAGCAGCTTGTGTTGTAAGTACACAATCCTTTCCCAAATGTAGAAAGTTGTGATCATTTGATCCTGCTTAGATGGCTGAGGAATTATGAATGTGGGAGCCTTCAGGTGTCTCACAGGGTAGGTAGGCTCTTCATTCTTGTATGTCAGCCGCAGCTCAGTGTAGGCAGTGAAGGGCCCAAAGTTTTTTCACGGAATATAGAAAATGTGAGTACAAATCTTCCTTTCTTATCCTTTTCTGCTTGCAAATGACACAATGATTTTCAGCTTCTTTATTTTATTTTTTGTTTTATTTTATTCCACAGACAGATTTAGCATAGGTACAGATTCCTTTTCTTCTGCATTTTAACTACATACTATTCAAAAGAAGTAGTAAGTAGCAAATATTTGTTTTTTTTTTTAAATCATTAATATCTGGCATGACTTTGACTTGAACCTTTAAAGTTAAACAAAATAATAACCAGTGGAAGAAGCAGTTTTTGCAGAAAACAGCAATGTTTGAAGAATCAAATTTGTTAGTGAGCAAAAAAATCTCATTTTTGAAAAGCTAATAATTTTCCTTAGAACATGCAGTTTTAATAGTGTATTCCATCCCAGACAGTGAAGCTGAAGGGGATTCAAGCTCTAGAAATATACCTTACTATAAATTACTAGAACAGTGAAGCAAACAGAAAAACTACAATCTCATGCCTGTGCTCCCCTCCCCTCTCCTTTGCCACCTTCCATTTCCTCAGACAAACAAAGCATTTTGTTGACTATTGTGTATGCATCAATCACATTTCACCTGTTGGCATCTGAGCAGGCAATCACCTTTTAACTATGGCTGCACTTATTGTGATCTGTCTTTAGAGACATTGAGCCAGAAACAGATGGTCCTTCCAGAAAGTGATGTTTCAAGGTCTTCAGAATCCATTTCAGAGTAACAAAATATAGTGAATTGGTAAAAAAAAACAAACCCCAAGAATCAGCATAGTAGAAGGAAGAAGATAAAATTAACAATATGCATATTTAAACATTAAAATTGCTTTGTAGATAAAAACACCATACTCTGTACAGTAGTAGAAACATATAAATGGGTTTATCTTTCTGCTTTCAAAGTTTACTGGAAGCAGTTCAGAGATAGAAAAGCCACACTGAAACTAATTGGATGAAGTGTTTAAGTGCTTAGAACACTTAATCCTTTGATTTAAGTTTGTTCAACACTCGGTGAGTGACAGCGTTATTTTTTATTTCTCTTTTTATAAAAAATGTATCACAAATTGCTAGAAACTTAAGCAATACAATGCAATTTCAGAATTTTTGGGGGGGAAGGGGTGTGTGTTTCGAATACTTGCTTGTTTCATGGAAGAAAACCTGTTCTTTATATAAGAGCTCCCAGCAGAGACTGCATCTAAAACACTTAACATTCCAAAGTATAATAACACATATAAACTCTGATGGGTGAGGCTTTCTGGGTGAGGCTTAACTAGCCATACAAGACCTAGGATTAACCACAATAAAAAGTTCCTGAAATTGTCATAGAGTGTTTAAAGACCTTCTCAAAGTACTTACCATGTACTGTTCCCCAAGGATATGCAGTAGACAGTTAAAATACAGAGACATAATATTTGTGGAAGAGAAACACTGATACAGAAATTATTTCTGTTTCCCTTAACACCTCATCTATGGCTTAAAAATCTCTGTACTGAATCTGTCATTCTTAGTGACTTCTCAAGTGCTGGAGGAAGAGCCAGGTGGTAGGGAAACTCTGTCACTTCCTTCCACTTCCACGAGTCTTTTCAAGAAATTTAATTATGCAGAAAAGGGGATGGGAGCAGACCGCAGCCATCAGCATTTGCATATGCATTGTAAGGAGCAGCAGAAACAGATATTCACCTTCTTGCTCACCTATAAATTACATTTGTGATGCAGGCTTCAGTATTTTAGCACAGTGTACTTATCCTCTACTGAAGGATGGAGGGGCAGTACTTTGTTCATACAGGAGCTCTTAGACAGTTATGCATTCCAGTCCCACAAGCCATTTTCAATTGCAGTAGAATGGTACTTTCTGACATGGCTAAAGTATTTGTTTGCACATTTTGAGGATTTTTCCCCCTGGTATTAAGATGTCATACTATCACAGAACCGAGGCTTTTTTAATTGTTTGTACATTTGTGTACTCAAGCATACCTGAAAAACTCTTTGCTAAGGTCTAGTACTTATTCCAAAACAAATAATGGCAATTTCTGCATTCTGTTGTAGTGTTTTAGCAATGCACCTTTTGGAGTTTATGAGAGAGAACTGCATCCGGCTCTAGGGCCCCCAGTATAGAAAGGGCACGGACCTGCTGGAGTGAGTCCAGGGGAGGCCGCAAAGATGATCGGTGGCTGGAGCACTTCTCCTATGAAGACAGGCTGAAAGGGCTGGGGTTGTTCAGCCTGGAGAAGAGAAGGCTCCACAGAAACAGCAGCCTCCTTGTACCTAAAGGGGGTCTTCAAGAGGGCTGGAGAGGGACTTTTGACAGGGCCATGTGGTGACAGAACAAGGGATAATAGTAGGTTTAGATTATATAGGAAGGAGCTATTAGGACTATTAGAACTGTTTTGATTATATAGAAAGGAACTATATTAGGAAGAAACTCTTTACTGTGAGGGTGATGAGATACTGGAACAGGCTACCTAGAGAAGCTGTGAATAACCCGTCCCTGGAAGTGTCCAAAGCCAGCTTCAATAGAGCTTTGAGCGACTTGCTCTAGAGCAAAATCCAGATTTTTGTGATATACAGTCTGAGAGATTTATAATAATACACAGTGAAAATGTATGAAGTAAATGTCCAAACCCTTTGAATTTCAGAGGCTTGATAAATAAAGAAAATACTCCATAAGAAACTTCATACAATTGTTTAATTAGCACTGTTCATATACTGGTAAATTACCATCTGATTATCTCTCCAAAGCACTATGTTACTATTATTTTAGTACAGTGTCAATTGTCTTGAATTCAAACCTGAGCCCTATCTTCTGCATCACTTCATAGACTTCACTCTCCACACCAAAAATACTCCTGAGCTAATGTCATTCAGTGCTTTGTACAAGGCACCAAACACGCCATAGTTAATAATTTGACTGGAAACCTGTCATTGATTCTGTGAAGAACGAGCTCTGAACCAGGCATCTGGTCAAAAGTTTAGCCACAAAGCAAATCTACCTCCCTTTGTAATGACCTATACTCATCTACCTTATCTTTGTTACATGAGTACTTACTAATTGAATTGAAATATGAGGTACTTAAAAAACCACATTGTTAAAAACTCTCCTTCCTTTGCTTTTAGGAAAACTTCTTTGGGGTTGCGTTCTTCCCAGGGTTCCTGCCACTTAGGAAGAGTGAGCAAATATCAGCCATAGACTAGTTGAACATACTGTTGCTGCTGTTACATCAGCTTCTGTACAACACTGACATAAATGGGGAGAGAAAAGCCAGCAATTGGTAGAACTTAATAGAAATGTGTTTCAGATGGAAAACAAATAAGGAAAATGACAAAGGTTAACAGGTTAATCCTATGGTCCTTGAAGCCTATTGATAATAGGTTTGTAGTGTTAATTTCTCCGTAATTTCTGTAGATCTGTTGCAGTCTTCCGAGTGATCATTTCTGAAGTCAGAGAAGTTCAGTCCTACTGGTGGAGAAATAATTGAGGCCTGACAAGAAAGCCATCAATACCTTATTATCTGAAATGTAAAATGTTATGCCCAAATGTGAAGAGTCCTAGATTGTGCTGATTTTTCTGTGTATATCCATGTAAATCTCTTCTGTCATGTAATTCCATTTAACCATAGGATTCAACTCATTATAAACCCCAGACAACATTTTTATTTAAACACATTAATTCATTTTGTTTATACCCAGGGAACATGTCTATAGCTCCATATCACTAAGAATTTTCCTCTTCACCTTCTCTTACAAAATTTTCAAAGCAGAACTCCTTTGGGATGAAAAAATAAACATTTTGAAATTTCAAAGATGAACATGTTATAGCCACAAGATATCACTCATGCAAAAAAGATGACTCGGAGGCAAAGCAAGCTGGACATTGCCCTAGCACGCATGGCCACACTCTGCCCAACACTGACAGACAGACTGTCAGCCAAGCAGGCTGCCCAGTTCTTCTAGTATAGCAGCTCTTGCACCAACAGTTCAAAACAAGGAGCAGGAACAAGGAGCCTAGCTGCAGCCTTTCCAGTGTTCCCATAGATTTGTACTGCAAGAACAGTACAGCCTACTCTACTTCAGCCCTGCAGAAAACATATAGCGGATCAGACTTCCTCCTCCTCCTCCTCTGTAACAGGAGTCAGGATAGGAGTCAGGCAGATCTCATGGTATGAGGGAAGGTGGCAATTCATATTCTAGTCCTACTTAACACCTTTTCTGAAATGAAGTGGAGCATACTCATCCACAGGTGCTCAACAGTTGCCACTGCTTTCAGCGCTCTTCAATCTGCTCCGTNAAGGAAAGGAAAGGAAAGGAAAGGAAAGGACCTCCAGTGTTTATGTTAAATACATCCTGGTTACCTTGGTGCAAATCACAGCTGAATACAGACTGAAATCATGTTTCAAATAACTCCCAGATTTTAGTGATTTACATTCAATTTTAGTGGACCTGGACTTAGGTGCTAGAATCTGCTTTATTCTCTATCAAAATAGGAACCCAAACCACAAAATTAGGGGAGTAGGTGGCTTTGAATCTGCACTTTGCAGATTCTTTCAATTTTCCATTTTCAATTAAAAAGAGAGGAAGAATAACTACCTATGAAAATCTTCACACATGACTAAGAAGGTTGTTGCCAGTTTTCAGCGCTCTATTTTGAGTCATTTTGGGCCTAATAGGATTCACACTAAAAAAACATGTCTCCACCACTGCTTAAGAGTGTCAGCAAAAATGCCAGTGAACAATTACACTGAGCAGCAGCAGTGTATTCCTCTCTCATTCCCTTTCCGGCCAAGATGAAAATGCATTTTGGGACACAATGGGACCACCTACTCTTGATTAGCAGTTTGTGATATAGTGCATTCCACAAATATCTGAGCAGCATATAAAAATCTGTTTGCAAGTGCATAGATCTAATTTGTTGCAACTACTTTGCCTACTGAGAAAAAAGAAAGAAAAAAACTCTGTGAGGAACAACATTGTAAATAGCAGTCAAATTAAAAAATGTTATCACTTTCACTGAACGAAGTGATTAAGGATCTGACACTGCCCAAAATCAAGTTTTAAACATATGAATCTCTGATTCTGTTATATACAAATTTCATTTCACGATCTCTATGTACATTTTGAATACACTTTTATAGAAGAATTAAAACTATCTTAAAGTCTGTTGAAAAGTTCAAGTAGTAAAAACGGAAAATTATCATATTTCTTAGAAATACAATAATTTAAGTACATCATCTTCCTTTGAGATAGTATCTGCATAGCTGTCTGCTCCCTTTTCATGTCTGTCTGGAGAACAGAAGCAGTGCGACTGGTACTGGTGTGTTCAAGGAAATTTTTCATTAGTTCTGTACCAGAAACAAAGAAGAGTCATCATCCTTGCATTTTACATGACATTCATTCTTTCAGGTAATAACAGAAAGCTATTGTATACTAAAATGTGTATTCCTACATAAGAAGTTTTTGTTGGTTTTATTTTGCTTTATTATTTATTATTACCAGTGATCTGTTTTCTAATTTGAACTGTATGGATACTGCCAGTATTCAGTTTTACATAAGAAACACCTTCACATAAGAAATAACCACATTTAGAGTTTACCTCTTTTGCCTTTAGAAACAATCCATGGACTTCCAGAATGCCCACATCAGACTTTCTTTGTGAAGCAAGGGTAAAGATGAAGCTTATATATAGGAAATAAGAACTCTTCCTCTTTTAAGCAGTAAATAAAAATCCCACTTTCAATAAATCTGTACACAGAGACCCCCTACACACATCCAAATTAAAACTCTCAGATATCAAGAGATGTTGCATATTAAATTTAAGGCATTTGAGGCAGTAAACTGGTAAGAAAATGAATGATTTTATCTCTTTTTTTCCTCTGTGCTTAGTGATGTCACTTCCAACCTACAACACTGCCATCTAACTGCAGCTACCTAACAAGAACAGGATCAATGAAAGTTGAATTTGGAAAGCAAAATCTTTCTAAAGACGGATTGGGCCAGTACTTCACGGTTTTCTGTTCACAAGTATGGACACCAAAGCTTATTTGCAAAATCTGCTGACTTTGCAAATTAAAACTGTTTCATAGATAATTTACCCCAGGGAATTTACGTTTATTCACAAAAGTTAGCACATGCTTAAAACAAATGTTTCACACTTCACTGCAATGGAAATATCACTGATTTTAAGTGAATTCCCAAACTTTTAGTGGGGAGATGAGAGCAGAGGCTGCTTGGAGGGTTGATATAAGTAGATAAGGAGTCTTTGTGGCTCTACTTGTTTGTGCAGCATTCTGCATTTTCCTAAGATAAGTTATGAATATTGCAACAGGAGAATAACTTCTTCCTGAGCTAATCCCTTCAGACTAAATCAAAATTAATATTTGGACTGATTGAATCAAGAAAGGCATGTTTAATTATATTGCCAAGCAATATTAACTTCAAAATACATAAAAGGCCTACAGCCCATCAGTCTAAATAAAAACAATTTGAAATCCTCGGTTGTGTTGGGGTTTTGAGGGCCTTTATCAATTTTGGCTAATGTATTTGACAGAATTCGTATTTTTACATTTTTTATATGTATGGGAAAAAATATCATTTTACATGTTTGAGCTGTATTGGGTATTATATATTCACCCATATTCACTTGGAATTCCTAGGAATCAGTTTTTTTACAAAAAAAATGTATCTTCCCAGTAAAAAATGGAAAGAAAGGGAAAAAATGCAGTCAATCCAGTTTATACCTGTTTTCCAAATACCACTGAAACAAAGCCCACAAGATTCCACACTAACAGTCAGTTTTAGTTTATTTTTATTCAAACCTAAGCTTTTGAGAGAAGGAAGACAAGATATAACATAGATATAGTTATAGAGAGAGATGTATAGATACATAGATTTATAATAGCTAATTTATTTTTTTTTAGTCATTTACTGTTTAACAAATATATAGAAATACTTCACTACTTTATACCAGGAAGCTGTACTGTTCTAACATATTACTCTGACTTCAGACTCTACTTCTGAAACATCAGAAGACCATGTCTGAATCTTTCCAGTATGGAATACACTAACAATTCAAAATAGGTCTTTTTTAAGACATCAGGGGATAGTTTTAAGAGAGTAGTGTCTAGCATAACAAAATATGTTGAATAGGAACCGTTTTTCTTTGTTAGTCTTAGAAGAGATTAAGCAATGGCAGTGGGCTGTTATGGGGATGCTGGTGCATGTAGATCAGGTTTGGTTGAAGAACTGTGTAGCTCCAGGCCTAAAGAAGTCAGCTCTAATTAATTTTTAAAAATCACTTTTAAACCACTTTATAAGTATATTTCAACCAGGATGTTCAACTTTCCAAAATATAAGTATGTTTTCCTACATCAGTAATTCTTCTATAATGAGTAGTCTAGGGGGACTGGAACAACCTTCATCTAAGGCATATCTAAGACTTATTAGATTTTACTGTTCATGTGTATTGTTTTAATATAGAGGAATGTCAGTTTCTATTCCTGTTCCTGTTCTGATTCCTATTCCTTCATGGGTGATGGACTTCACAATTGTGTTCCCCTGAGTCTCTGGAGCCACAAAACACAGCACATTCGAATGATACAGAAGGCAAAAACCCAATCCAAATGAAGACCCATGATACATACTGAACATCCAGATATTAATTATATCTCCCCCTTGTAGTCCAAAGAGGTCAGAATGAAGAATTAATGTCATTGACTAAATAGGTGTTTCCTACTAAAGTCTGCTGTGTATTACAGGCAAGCTTGAAGGCATTTTATGAGCTCTATAACAAGAAAGCTGTTCTCGTTACAAGAGAATCTGCATGGGATTTTCTGTTATATATAGGGAATTTACCTCATATTCTCTAAGATTATAAATTCACATAAACTAAACTGTGTGAAAGAAGAAAAACAGATTTTGTTGTTTGCTTTTTCTAATAAACAGTGAATATTTTCATGTCTAGCTTCGAGGCCAGAGAACGTACCTTTTTTGGGGCAGTAAGTGG
>VYZP01001704.1:192986-240220 GCA_013400635.1 Hypocryptadius cinnamomeus | reverse complement strand
GGTTTTGGGGAGAAGCCATGGGTGTGTTGATGTTAAATGCCTGGGCAGGAGGTGGGGATGGGGCTGTCACCAGATCCTGTGGCTGAGGGCTGCTGCCCTTCCTGCAGGGAGCCGTACCACGACATCCGCTTCAACCTGATGGCCGTGGTGCCTGACCGGAGGATGAAGTACGAGTCCAAACTGCACATCCTGAAGATGAACCGCCAGACTGTGCTGGAGGCCTTGCAGCAGGTGGGACAGCCCAGGCCCTGAGGGAGTGCAAGGCTGGTGGAGGGAATAGGCTTTTTCAGAGCCTCTACCCGTGGTGCCAGGGCCCTGGTTTTAGGGGTTTTGTTTGGCCGTGGGAAAAATCTTGCTGAAGGAGGGCATAGCCAGCCTCACTGCTTGGCCATTGCTGCTCACCTAGGAGGTGGTTCACCTGTGTCATTTGTGTACCTGGGCACTTGGTGTTGGCTCACCCTCATGAGCTCTGCAGTGCTTGAGTGGGAAGGATGTGGTTTGGGTCATTGCTGGTCCAGCATGCAGTTTCTGTGTCATTTGCTTTAAAGCTTATCCGAGTAACTCAGCCTGAGCTGATCCAGACCCAGAAGTGTCAGGAGTCTCAGCCTGCTGAAGAGGCAAAGCCAGCCAGCAGCAAGACTGTGACTCCAGAGAGCACTCATCCAGGTAGGACCTTGTACCAGCACCATTGCCAGCCTAGCCTGCCATGGAGTGAGCACAGGGTGGTGACAACAGCTGGCTGACCTGGGGTTTGGGGCAGTCTTCTTGTCAGCTTCACTTTCTTTTCTGTGAGCCCTGCTCCATGTGCACTGTGCTGGGGTATGGTGATGCCTGTGTGCTTGGGGCTGTGTTGGAGGGTGTGAAGCTTGAAAGTGGGAGGGCTGGAGCCTGGGGACACCGGTGACAGGAGGTGGTTGTGGTTTGGGAGGGTGCAAGAGCTCTTCTGTCACCTGGGTGAGTAAGGGGTGGTAGAGGACATGGAGTAAAAGGTGACAGTGCTGGTGATGAAAGGCTGTGCTGTGCTTGTGTGGCAGATGGCACTGATGAACCCACCAGCCAGGGCCACCCCACGGCCACACAGAGCCCACCCAGCAAATCCAAACCGGTGCCAAAGACAGCAGCGAGCGGCATCAATGGGGCTCCTCCAGCAAACCCCAACCCCATTGTGCAGAGACTGCCAGCCTTCCTGGACAACCACAACTATGCCAAGTCCCCCATGCAGGTAGGCTGGAGCACCAGGCTAGCAGCACACCTGATTCAAGCTGAGCTCTTTGCCTGCACTCCCTCCCCTCTGTGAGACCACAGCTGTCAGCTGGCTTAAGCCCGGCCCTGCCTTGCAGCCAGCCTGGCCCAGCACTAACCCAGGCTGGGAGGGGAGAGGGTAAATAAAGACTGACCTGACAAAGGAGGTTTACCTTAATGTGGGTAAACTGAACAAAAATGGGAAATGCCCCTGTTTCCTCTCAAAAGAGCCAAGTCCTGGTGTTGGGCTGGACCAAGGATGATTCCACTGGGTTCTTCCTCCTTGCCCTGCTGCCAGCAGGCCTTCAGCAATGGTGTGTTGCAGGAGGAGGAGGACCTTGCAGCAGGAGTGGGTCGCAACCGGGTCCCAGTCCGACAGCACCAGCAGTACTCGGATGATGAGGATGACTATGATGATGA
This sequence comes from Hypocryptadius cinnamomeus, assembly GCA_013400635.1. Classification (NCBI taxonomy): domain Eukaryota; kingdom Metazoa; phylum Chordata; class Aves; order Passeriformes; family Zosteropidae; genus Hypocryptadius; species Hypocryptadius cinnamomeus. The sequence continues at coordinate 238,558 of VYZP01001704.1, read as the reverse complement.
TGAGGAGGAGGAAGTTCGTAACACCAACTCAGCCATCAGGTGACAGCTTGAGCTGTGGGTGGAGGGCCGGGAGCTGACATTTGCAGAACTGTCAGCGAGGATTCCCTAACCTCCTTCCTTAGATCTTGGTAGTTCTGTTCTTCTCTTCACCTGCCATTTTACTTTTCACTTACTGAGTTTTGTAAAGTCCTTCTGTAGCTCTTTACAGCTAACTCTGAATTTCAGCTGCCCTGAGAGTAACTGTATTGGCAGCAGGCTTTGGGGCTTTGAGGAGCCTTGCTTCCACAGTGCTGATTGCCAATTCAGCTCCTGGTGACAATGCTGAGGCCGGGAAGTTAGAGTCACAGCAAGGGAGCTTTGGGGGCTTTGGAAGAAGAGCAGGGGGTACACAGCACCCTGTGTCCCCCAACAGTGTAGGGGTCCCTGGGGCTGAGTGGCTCAGCGGTGCCAAGGTGCTGCAAGAGAAGCCGGTGGTGTTGGGGGTGATGTTGAAGTGTTTCAGACTTGTTTCATCCCAGCAGGCAGCCTGGTCTGCTGAGCACAGAGCTGGCAGTGTCCATGGTGGGCGCCCACCTCTTTCCACCAGCCACTCACCTTCCCTGCTGTTTCTGGGCAGGTACAAGAGGAAAGGGCAAGTGAAGCAAGAGCACGTGGCAGGGGCCGCAGATGGCCAGCTCTCTGTCCTGCAGCCCAACACCATCAACGTCCTGGCTGAGAAGCTGAAGGAATCTCAAAAGGATCTTTCCATTCCCCTGTCCATCAAGACGAGCGGCGGGGGTGCCGCCGTGGCAGTGGTCACCCACTCCCAGCCCTCCCCCACCCCCAGCAACGAGAGCACGGACACGGCCTCCGAGATCGGCAGCGCCTTCAACTCGCCGCTGCGCTCCCCCATCCGCTCGGCCAACCCCACGCGCCCCTCCAGCCCCGTCACCTCGCACATCTCCAAGGTGCTGTTCGGCGAGGAGGACGGGCTGCTGCGCGTCGACTGCATGCGCTACAACCGGGCTGTCAGGGACCTGGGGCCCATTGTCAGCTCCGGGCTGCTGCACCTCACCGAGGACGGCGTGTTCTGCCCGCTGGCTGCTGCAGGTAAGTGCCTGCTTTAGGGGGTGGTGTCTTGCCTGGGGTGACAGGACAGTGTCCTTTGACTTTGAGGGTGGATGCTAGTCCTTTGTGGTGGCTCTAATGCTTCTTCCCCTGTGTGTAGATGGGAAAAACTCCCCCCCTTCCATCAAACCCGGTGAAGAGGCCCCGGTTGTGATCAAATTGGAGGAGAAGGAGGGCAGTGAGGCCAGTGACAGCAAAGAGAAGGTGGGACTTGGCAGGACCAGTGATCACCCTGGGGGGGAAAAGTATTCTCCCAAGGTGAGTTTTGTGCTGCGACAGCCCTGGGAACGTGGAGCTCACCCGGAGGCGCAGCAGCGCTGGCAGTGACTGAACTGCATGTGCACGGTGTCCCCTCGCGTGTCGTCGCAGCCGTGCCTCGAGGCACAGGGCAGTGCAGGTTTTGTGCCTTGCGTCATCTCGGGCACCTTTCCCTTGGTAGTGGGCACAGACCCTGTCTCTAGCTGAGACCTTCAGCTTGCTGTGCTCCCTTCTGGGCCAGGAGCTGGTGAGACCCTGCACCCCTAGTCCCAGCCCACTGGTAACTTCACAGCCTGTCTGTGCCCTCCAGCTAGGGGCAGAACCAGGCTCAGGCAGCACAAGGGCACCAAGGGCTGCCTGGAGGAGAGCTGGGTAGAAACTGCTATTCCAAAGGGAAGTATTCAGATGTTGTTTTTGAGGGGAAGCAGGCCCTGGGGTGGGGGGGGGCTGGATTCTGGCACACAGGCAGCCCTTCCCTTGTCTCCCTCCTTTCGGGCTGGGGCAGAACCCACCGCCCCTGGGGTTAGCCATAGTGAATTCCCTACAATGAACTGATCTGCTTGTTTTCCCCTGGCAACTGTTTTTCCTTTGATGAATCATTCCTCTCCTAACACAGAGATGAGCACCTGCCAGCTCACCCTGCTGGCTTCTGGGCTGTGGTTGGGTCTGTGCTCATGTTTGGTCTGCTTGATCCTGGTAGGAGCTGCTGGCGCTGCTCAAGTGTGTGGAAGCAGAAATTGCAAACTACGAGGCCTGCCTGAAGGAGGAGGTAGAGAAGAGGAAGAAATTCAAGGTGTGCTGCTGGCTTGTTTGCACTGCTGTTTTAGCTGCCCAGAGGCTTTTGTCTGGGGTGGTTTTATGTAAAAATGGAGGGAGAGTGGTTCAGCTGCGAATGGCAATGAGGAGCATTCAGAGTCTCTTCCCTCTTACCAAACAGCCCACCGGGGCAGAGCTGTTACCAGGACAGATCGCAGCCCTGGGCCAGCAATGGCAGCCTGGGGGAGGGTGATACAGTGCTGGCATGAACATCAGCACTGATAGGAGGCAGGGGAGAGTCAGCAGAGATACCTCCCCTGCCCACCTTCACCTCTTCCCAGCTGCTGTTTGTGGAACATGCTGGCATCTGAACTGGGATGTAGATGTACATCCCAGTTTTTCACTGGCCCAAGATAGGCTGGGAGGTGGGTCCCTTCCTGCTTCAGTCTCCCTAGTCTGTGGGCTGGGCCAGGCATGCTAGTTCTTTGTCCCCTGTTAACCTTGAACTCTCCCTTCTCTCTGCCTGTGGATTATTCGTGGATTTGTCTCTTTGTAGATCGATGACCAGAGGAGAACCCACAACTATGACGAGTTCATCTGTACCTTCATATCCATGCTGGCCCAGGAAGGTGAGCCGTGCTCCTGGGGCAGAGGGTGCGGGGCAGTGAGCGTGATGGAGCAGCAGCTGGGAGCCTGGGCTGCTCACCTTGCCTGGCTCCCTGTTTAGGCCAGGCCTGGGGCAGAGGCTGACACTCCATCTGGGGTGCCACAGATTTCTGCTTTCTCCTTCCAGTTCATAGTCCCAAGAGGTGCTCATTGATGTCTTTTGAGTGAGAGAGGCAGGGCTGCCCTCTGGCATGGGTAATCCCAGCACTCCAGGCCCGTGTGTGTGCTCTCCCTGCAGGCATGCTGGCCAGCCTCGTGGAGCAGAACATCTCGGTGCGCCGGCGGCAGGGCGTCAGCATCGGCCGCCTGCACAAGCAGAGGAAGCCGGACCGCCGGAAACGCTCCCGCCCCTACAAAGCCAAGCGCCAGTAGCCAGAGAGCCAAGACTGGGAAACAGCACTTGGGCTTTGTGGCGTTGGGATCTATGTTACCTTTTGCCCAAGGAAGAGGGACCGCCATGACAAGCCCTCTGCCCAGGCAGAGCCTGGGGACAAAGGGAAATCGGGTTTTTCTCTGCGCCTAAGCTGTGAAAGGCAAGAACCTGTCTGGAGGGGTCCCTGCAGCAGAAGGCTGGAGTGCTCAGCTGCCTGACCATGCCATGGCAGCAGCCAGATGTTGTCACTTCTGTCTCAGCGCCCTGGCTGAGGACTGTGACCGGAGGGAGAGAGCCCACCCAGCTGGGGATGGGTCTGGCATTGTGGGAACGCTGGCAATGCCCCTGTGAGGCTGTGCTGGCCACAGCTGGCTGTGGCTTGTGTCCTTCTGTGTCCGGGCCTTCAGCTCTGTGCTTCCCTGGGATGTTCATATGTGTGTTTTCTATCCTTCTCCCTCCTTTTCCCAAACTGATTTTAGGTCCTAACCCAGACTTTGGCCATTCTTAGCAAGGTGGCTCCAGGACAGAGCTGCTTCTGCACCCACTCCACACTGCATTGCCCAGTGCCCGGTGCTGGCTGAGCTCCTGGGGATGGTGACACCTTCCCCGTGTAGCTTGGCTCCCCAGAGGGCCATGGCAGCTCTGTTGCTCGATGAGGGTGGGTAGGCTCGTCTGTGGAGCTGGGCCTTGTCCCCAGCCCTCTGTGGCAGTGCTGGGGGTGGCCTGTGCCTCTTGCTGCCCTGGTTGCTCTCCTTGGGACCAGCTCTGTGGCCCTGGCAATGCCTGTGGGTCACACAGCATTGCACCAGGCCCAGGCCCCAGAGAAACCCCGTGAATTATGAACAGACCAGGTGCATATGGTGGCCTTGGTGCTGCTGGGCATGGCACGAGGGTGGGTTCTGGCTGTGGCTTGGTAAAGCCTCTTGGCAGGGGAAGATGTGGCTGCTTGCTGCAGTGGTGGAGGCAGGATGGGGGCAGCAGCAGAGGGAGCCCACATCTCTTCCCCCTGGCTGACTGCTAACCAGAGCTTGCTGGTACAGCCGGGCTGCCTCCTGCCAGCCCCCAGGAGCCTGGAAGAAATCTGAGATATCAAAGGTGAGCACTGCTCCCCAGCACTGTCCTGGGGTGGAGCTGCCACACAGGAAAGGACTGCATTTTTTCAATATGTGTGGAGATCTTTACTATGAAACAGTTCTTTTGGTATTTGTTGAAGGAAAGAAAATCCTTCTGTCTCTTGCTGTGTCTCATATCAAGTGCTGTAAATAATGGATCTGTCTGAAGGAATAAAGCTATCCTGTAATGGCCAGCCACAGAAGAGGTGTGTGAGGGAAGGGGGTGGGGGGCAGTGGGGCTGGGAGAACCATGTGCCAGCTCCAGGCCGTTATCCCTGCTGGCAGCTCTTCTCTGGTGTAGAGATTTGAAGTAATCATGGGGAGTGCAACAATACCAGGCTCCATTTATTGACACCTCAATGGGGGAAGGGCAGGACTCACCTCAACAGAAGGAAGGCAGGAGGAGAGGGGGGCAGCAGCCCGGCTCAGGCCCTCAGCTGCAGTGGGTTCCTGGGCTGGCTCACTGTTTTCTGGCTAAAAGTCCAGGGCACAGATCAAGGCCGTGCCCCGTTTGATCCAGTGCTTCTCTGGCTTGTCTGTAGGGATCTCCACGGCAATCACGTAGTTGGTGGAGTGGCCCGTTGTGGACAACGTGCCTGTAATGGGGGAAGCAAAGGTGAGAGGGTGGTGCTGCTTCACACTGACCAGACAAGTGACCCCAACCAGGAGCCCTTGTCCCCACCCTAAGCCAGGTGACTCACTGAGCAGGGCTGGGGGAAGCAAGCTTGTGGGCTTGAGCAGAGCCTGGCCATGGGCACTGCTGCAGAGCCAGGGTGCCTGGCTGCTCCATCTCCTCAACCACAGCAGGAGAAATCTTTTCTCCCTGGCTGGCCACTGCCAGCAGTGCCTTCTCTATGCCCATGTACGGCAGGAGGAACTCCCTACTGCCCCTCCCGGGCTGCCCCTCCTAGCTGCTCCTGCAGCTCCCCTGCTTCTGCAAGTCTGCATCTAGGCACCTACCTGCGCGAGTGAGAGTCTTATAGATGGGGCACAGGTAGGAGCCGGATTCTGGAGGCTTGCGGTTGGGGACAGGCACCAGCCAGATGACAGCCATATCCGTGTAGAGCTCCTTGGGGCGTGACTCCGCCAGCTTACCCGCAGCGGCGTCCCAGCGGGCGCCCTCCAGGAACAAGCCATGGATGTAGCAGCCCACGTCGGGCTGGCGCGTCAGCTCCTTCACCGACTCCTTCATGACCTGCCATGGGGAGGGGCCTTGGCTCAAGGCGTGTGCCTGGCGGCCCAGCCCCAAGAAGCCTCTTAAGCAGCTCTTAGTTAAGCCAGCGCTGCCAAAAGAGAGCGTGCCCCAGCTCTCAGAGGGGCAGCCTGGGACAGAGCTGGTGGAGGGGAATGTGAGCAGGTCTGGAAGCAGAAGCCTCTGCCAGCCCTGGGGAGGTGTTTCCAAGCACAAAGAGGCTGATGGAGCCATAGGCAGCTGGGTAGCCTGGTGGCTTCACCTCTTGGGCAGGTCAGGGTCTTTGTGGCTTTCTAGCAGGAGATTCCAAATAAATTCAGACTCTCCACCTGTTTTACTGACCTTGAAGCTAAATGAGATGGTGTCGATGGAGATGACAGACTTCCTGGCAAAGTTCTGCAGTGTCCCAGTGAGGAAGGCTTGGGGGAAGAAGAATCCACTGATCCAGAACACAGAGGGGATCCCATGGCTGATCCAGTTCTGCAGGAATTCAATCCGCTGCACCAAGTCATTCACCCACGATGCCAATGGCTTCAGGGACGGATAGGCCTGTGGGGCACCCACAGAGGGAGGTGCTGAATGCAGTCAAGGACAGCCTAGACCTTGTGCCTCAGCTGCTGACAGCTGCCTAGAGCCCAGGGGCTGGCAACAACTGGGAGCTGCACTAGGCAAGAGACACCTCCGTGCCAGGGGACCAAGAGCCAGCTCCATGGGAGACAGCCCAGTCCAGCAGCAGCTGATAACCCATTCCTCTGGTTTGGGTGAGCTCTGGCAGGCAGCTGGGCTGGCTGGGGCACATACCTTGGCATTCCATATTTCAGGAACAGTGTTGTTGTACAAACTGCTGGCCATCAGCTCCAGCCGAGAGGACATCACGACCAGACCCTTGAGAGCTTTCAGCAAATCCTTCAGACTTGAGGCAACCTCCTCCAGGAGCTTGTTGTACCTACAGAGAAAGGGCAGAGGGAGCAGAGTGACTCCATGCAGTGGTTTATCACCCATTGCCTGCCCAGAGGGGGTGTGGATCTTTATACACAAGTGAAACTCCTCCATGTAGCTCCCAGCCCGTCCTCTTCAGCAGCGTCTCACAGCTGCTCCTCCAGCCCTAAACTGCTGACTGTTACAGATGGAGACAGAATCAGCCAAAGGTCCTGGCTGGGACAACACAGTTGTTAGTGTGACTGCCAACCCCACTGTTGTGCTCCGTACTGAGGTTCCCCAAAGGAGGGTGGCAGCAGGGGCCTGCACATCTCTGTTGTTCCCTAGGACTTGATCCCACAGGAGTTTTACCTGATCACCTCCTGCACCAGCACTGTGTTCATGGATTCTTCATAGAGCAGTGGGTATTTCTGGATCACTTCCTGCAGGTTCATGGGGTCAGGCAGCTTTGCCAGGATGTCCTTGGAGGTCTCCTCCACAATCTGGAAGGAAAGCAGCAAGTGGCAGAATCCTTCTAATCCAGCCCCATGGCTGCTGAGAAGAGGGAGAGCTAACACCAGCACGACAGTGCTATCGCTGGCACCCAGCAGGCAGGGTGGCACCTGCTGAGAGCTGGTGCTTATGGTCACTGCCCACATTGGGCACTGGCTGCCAGAGCACTGTCAGGACTGGGGCACCCACCTCTTCCCTGCTGCGGCCTCCCAGTGTGATGGTCTTGGGCTGCAGCTGTGAAATGGCCCCCAGCAGTGCAAAGGTCTCGTTCTGAGCGAAGGTGATGTCAGCATTGTCGTGTAAACCAAAGAGCTCCGGGCTGTCGTTGAGAGGCAGGCCCTTGACATATTGGAGGTAGCCCTGGAGAGGAATCCACACAGACTCTGAGACCAAGACCAGCTGAAAATCCCTAGGTTCTTACAAACTTATATTCCCCCAGCGAACTGAAAATGCAGTGGGTTTCAGAGAGGAGAGATCCCCTTTGCACTGTGACAATTCCCCTGGAACTATGAGCTGCAATCTGTGGCTTGAGTACTTACATTGAGGTCAGAAGAGGTACTGATCTGCTTGTAGATACCTGATTCAGAATAGGCAAAGTCAGGACTTAAAACCTCAGGTTTGTAGAAGTCTTCCAAAATGCTCATGATGCAGCGCCGGTCCCAGTCGTCGGTCACGCGGCCGCCGTAGTTGATCTCCCCAGCTGTGTATTTCAGAACCTGCAAGAGACCCCACCATGGCTCTGAGCCTTGTCTGCATCATGAGCCTGTTCCCTCGCAGGAGGGGCAGCTCTCACCTTGTAGGGAATTTCTGCATATTCGTTCAAGAACATTTGCAGCTGACTGATGCAGATGCGGAGGTCTCCATCTGTGAACTCATAGGGGATATTGAACCCCAGAGGCCCAAACTTTCTCCTCTCCAGCATGTTCCCATGGAAGAAGCAGAGTGACAGCAACAAGGATTTAAACTCTGTGACCTGTGGGAAGCAGGGAGAGTTGCTCAGCTTGGGAGGAGACATCCTTGGAGGGAGTCGGGTCCTGCTGGGATCTGGCAGAGCAAATGTGCCAATTCAGGAGTGCCAGCTGGAGCTTGGAGAAGGGGAAACCTCAGTTAGTGCTGCTGTGCTGGGGAAGGCCATGGCTCACTCCTTCCTTAGAGAGAGCTGCAAGTGCCTTATTCCAGGCCTCCAAAATACTGTTGCTTCTGTTTCTCAAAGTAAAACTTCCAAGTGGCTCTTCACAGATGTGAGTTTATGAGAAACACCTCCTTTAGCACATGGATTCTCTAATGGGGAGGAAGATCTATGCCTGGAGAAGAGCAACATCCAGGTGGAAAGCATACATTGGAGCAGGCACAGAATGGGGACAGCAAGCCAAAGCACAATCTGGGTCTTACCTTGGAGCAAGAATTCAAGAAGTCATCACTGAAACTAATGTAGGACTTGAGCAGGTTGGCCTTGACCCCACGGGGGGGCTCGATGGTCATCTTGGAGCCATTCTGGAGAATGGACACAGGGAAGTGGTTGCTTGGTAGACTTGTGAGCCACAGGCGAAAGTCTGGATGCACCTGGAAGCTAAGAAGGCAGCAAGTGCTCAGAGGGTGAAGGCACAGCCCCTGCAGCTGCTCCTGCACTGACCCTCTGGTTCTACAAGGAGCCTATGGATGGGTCTGAACTAGAGCTGGGCTCCTCGCAGGCTCCAGCCTCCTGCCTGTTATCCTCAGAGTGGGCACCTGCTCAGTAAAACATCTCACCTTGCTGGGGTCAATGGCCTCGATGAGTCTCTCCAGTGAAGGCATCCAGCTGGGGGCCAGGTGGCAGTTCTGGAAGAAGACCCAGTTGCCCTGCTCCATGGCACTGTTCAACATGGCTTCAGCACGGGGGCCCTGAAGAGACAGAAGGGGAGAGCTCAGAGACCCTTCCCATGGCACGCTGTGTTCTGCTGAGCGGGACAGGGAGGCAGCTCCCTGCAGCTGGCTGGAAGGACCTCTGTCCAGAGCTATGGCCTGGCTTTGCCCCCATGGCTCAGCTGGATCTTTGCTGTTTGATGGCACAGCAATGTTTTTTTACAGCTTTTACAAGCCTGTGAGGGAGGCTGGAGGGAACAGAAGAACTGCAGATGGATTTGGGAAGGCAGAAGGCACTGTAGTGGGAGCTGTAGCAGTTCCCACCCCAAGGGGGTAGAAGCAGAAGGTTGGTGAGTAAGGGCCCTGGGGCATGAGGGTATTTTCATAGTGCTGCAAGTGTTTGACCTACTTGGAGCTTGGTGAGGTAGATATGAGTGCCAGGACACTGCTGTTCCAGGTATGCACTGACAGCTTACCTGTCCTTGGCCCAGAGAAATGGCAGAGAGCTTTTGTGTGAACTTCATTTCTTCAGCAAACTTGTAGAGGTCGGCAGCGGGGTCAGTGCCTGGGGACAGCACGAACACCAGGGGGGTGGTGGCAGTGGACTCCTTAAACACGACTGAGAGGTCAGTGGTCTGCAAGAGAGAGTTGGTTAGAATGGAGAGGCTGTAGTGGAACACACCTCAGCACCTCCTCAACCTTCCTGGCCTCCAGCTCTCCTCCAAGGCTCCAGTGTCCTCTGGGGTGCCAAGGCCAGGAACATGATCAGTGAGAGCCACGTACAGCTCTCCTGTGCTGCATTATGGTCAGGCCATGAACCACTTTCCCATTTGTCATTCAAACTCTTCCCTTGTACCCTGCAGCATCTGCCCCCTCCTAGTGTGGTTTAACTGGTGGGCATCAGAAAGGCTATCCCTCATCCCAGACATAGGTATTCCCCCAGCTGTGGGAGGAACACTGTGGCTGTAGAGGAGCACGAGCACTCTCACTGCAATTGGTGGCACATTTATCACAAGCCTGAGGCCTCCTGCTCCACTCCTGTCCCCACCAGCACCTGCTCTTGGCTGGTTACCTGCGGCTCGATGAAGCGCTGATCCAGGTTCTGCACCACAAAGTCCTGCATGGCGTTGGTGACCTTGTCTCCACGCAGACACCGCAGAACCAGCAGCTTCTGGAAGGCATCAAGCTCATCTTCCCACTTCCCGGGCAAAGGCTCTCTGCAAAGCAATTAGGTGCATTTTGGGGGGATGTGCCAGATCTCACACTCCACAAGAAGTACCCAAGTTGTCTGCAGCAGCCATTGGGGCTTCACAAGGGACAAGGACCTTCCAGTCCCTTGGCTGAGGTTTTTGTCTGTAGCTCTGAAACCATCAGCAGCAAGCTAGAATTGCTTCCACTGGGGAAGCAGCAAATACTGCTGGGATAAGGCATTGGGATAAGTCTCTGCCTCAGGCAATGGTCACCCCTGAAGAGGCAAGGCAGTGCCTTTCCCTTGCATGGCACTGCACTGGGAGCAGAGCTGGCACTGTGGCTGTATCAGCTCCTCTTGCTCTCCCAGGGATCTCATGTACAGTAGACCTAAGCTGACAAAGCAGGGGACACTTGCCTGTGAGGGCTCTGGCTGTCAAAAATGGTCCTGAACCCTTCAAGACTGTCTGCAAAATCGTTGTCAAAGCCAGAGAAATTCTTCAAGCTGCTCAAGGCCAGGATGTCTCCCCACGCTCTCTCGTTCAGCCAGGCTGGAGCTGGGTTGTTCTTCATCTCCTTTATAGCCCCTCCTGACAGCAGGTACCGCCACTCATCCTGGGAACAGGATAGGATTTGGTCATGGATAATAGCCTACCCACCTGAGCCCACGGCACAGGGTGCCATATCCAATTAAAATCCCGTAGTATCCTTCTGGCTGCTCTCCTGCCAGGTGTGTGTGTCAAGGAGTAGCTGAGCTGGAGGGTCTGGTGAGATCAACATAGTGACTGCTCAGCTGCCACTCTGCTAACACATGCCTGCTCCCTCTGAACTCATTAACCTTTGCAGCAGTCTGGCAGCAAACTGGCAAAAGCTGCAGGGGATTCAGGCAGCTCTGCATGTAGACACAGAGAACAGTTTGAAAGCTGAATAAAGACAGAGGCCCTGTGTTTGTCCAGCAGGCTGCCAAGCCTGTTGCTAACCCCAGGGATCAAGGCTCCATTTCCACTCAGCACACAGTTCTAGGGGTGAAGAGGCTGTGCTTGAGCTGCCCTGATGGGATCCCCTCCAGGACTGAGGTGACTTGCTCACCATATCGATCTTCCCCTCGTTCATCAGGATCCGGGCGCTGACCAGGAAGGCAAACATGAGCTTGTGCTTCTCGAAGAGGCTGCGGCACATGTTGCAGTACAGGCTGAAGGTGATGTAGTTGTTGATGTTCTCCACCCGCTGCGTCAGCTCCTCTGAAAAAAAGACAACAACCAGACAAGGATGGCAGATGTCATGGGGGATGTGGAGGGTGCCCTCCATGTCACCTCTGGGTTCCTGGTCACACAGGCACACCCACACCCTGCCTGGGAAGGACACATGCTGCTCTCACACGCAGACTGGGTGCAGATGTGGGCTGAGGGAGAGGAGAGGAGAGGAGAGGAGAGGAGAGGAGAGGACTGCTCTGGGCAGGCACCTGCTTTCTCAGAGTTACGGATCCCCAAGAGGAAGATGTTGAGGAACCACTCGAGTGAATACTGGTACATGGGGTCCACGTTGGACAGGTCTGAGACACAGAAGTAGAGGATCTGCGAGCGGACAGCCACAGGCACATACTGCATGCGGGTGATGTTGATGTCCTTCTCTGTCTGCTCTGCCACTGCCACCTTGGCCTGGAGCACAGAAGTGATGTCATGGTTAGTGGAGTGCTGGCAGGGGATGCACAGCTGCAGGGGGGACAGCACCTTTCACTTCTGACCTGGATCTCTCCTGCCTTCAGCTTGGATGCCTCCAACACTTTGATGAGCTCCAAGTCATCGACAGGGTTTCCTTCGGAAGTGCTGAGCCGATACAGGATCTGGTCTTCTATCTCCTTTAGCTCCTGTCGCATCTGGGCATTGCTAATAATTAGCTGGTTTCTATCTTCTTCTAAGTCAGGCCGCTCTGCAGCCACCACTTCTCCCAACAGTTGGTCTTCCAAGCCACTACAACAAAAGCCATGGAAGTGAGGGTGGCAGGTGAGGGGGCAACATGCCCGAGGGTCTGAGGACTGCAGGATGAGGCTGAGCAGCATGGGCAACTAATGGGGTAAAAGCAGGTACCTGGGTGAGAGGGTGAAATTGATGAGGGTGAGCTTTGTGGAGACCTCAGGGCTGTAGTGAGGGTTGGGCAGCTTGGTGGTGATGTACATCTTGAAATCGTCATGGTAGGGGATCGCTGTATCCCCCAGCCTCAGCATGGTGCTGCCTTGCTGTTTGAAGGTCTGTACCAGAGAAGGACAAATACAGGAAGGCTGGGATGGCTCCTCTTGTGAGGGAAGGGATCCTGCTCTGCCCTGGGCTCTGCAGTTAGGAGAGTTGGAAGGCTCTCAGGACAGAGGAGCTCCAAGCTTCCCTGTGGAACTAAAGGCCTGAACACGAAGACAGCAGCTGTATTTCATGGCCCTGCCTCCCAGGCAGAGATGCCTGCTGGCAGAAGACCAGTGTGTGCAGGAGGCTGTCAGGGTGTTGGAGCCCTGGCCAAGGCATGGGACTCACTCATCCATGTGAGTTCTGCCTGCCCATGGAGACCTACGAATGCACCCCACCCCATGGCACCCTGGCCAGCTGGCCTCTTACAGCTCAGCCAGGTACCCACTGCCCTCCAAGCCAAGGGGAGACACCAGACCTCTTTCAGCAGCACAGGCTCAAGGACTGGATCCAGCTCCTCGCCCACATTCTCCAGCAGGAAGGGCTTCCCAAAGCTAATGGTGTTTTCCAGAGTGGAGAGGAAGTCCCGGTCACTCAGCTTGGACACCTCCAGGCTGTTTTCCCTCTCCTGAAAGGCAGCAGGGGAGGGCAGGGTTTCTGTGGTGTCCTGCCACCTTCACATCCAGCTCTGGTGCACAGTACACCTCTCACTGGCCTGATTTAGCTCTCTGGGGTAGCAGAAATAATATCTTTCCTTGCTCAGCTAGACTTTGGCTATTTTGGCAAGTTTATCCCACATCAGCAGGCACTAGAGACAGCTCAATGAGGCAGCAGAAAAGGGGGGAAATAGGGACAATCTCCTTCACAGAGCCATACCCCTCTGGAGCCCCACCCTGCTAATTCAGGGCAGAACCTACGAGGTGAGAGCAGGTGGGTGGGAAAAGCTCTCAGGGAGCAAAGCAGGAGCAGCTGCCTCAGCCTCCTGCTGATCCTTCAAAAGGGCAGACAAGGTGGTGGGCAGTGTTTTCAGCACTTTGGCAGTAGGGAATGCACTCAGCAGCCAGGTAATGACACCCTGATCCCTCTGTGCTAGAAACATGAAAACCATTATGGGAGGTGCTGGTGTTGTTTTGTGAGGTGAAGGCTCCCAGAATGTTAGTGGACACCCATTGGAGTGGGAGTGTGATTTGCTTGCTTATATGAGGGCTCTTCCTGCCCTGTGTGCTTTCCCTGAGAATGGAAATCCACTTGGGGTGAAGGTGGATGTGGAAACTGTCTGGTGCTGCTTAGGTTGGGCTGGCACAGCATGGGGCTTTGAAGCTCTAGAGCCCAAAGCCTGAGGTTGCTCTGCACAGCTCCTGACAGAAAGCTGTTTCCCCTATCCTGGCAGATCTGGCTTTCCTCCTCACAGCTCTTACCAGATTCTTGATCCACTTGTTTGCTTGTCCTTGTGGGTCTATGTAGTGATTCCAGCGCAGGGAGAATCGGGTTATTACCCCGTTCTCCACAGACAGGGCATCGTTGGGTAAACCAGCAATCTAACAGGGTAGAAAAAGTTGTTGGGACACCTGGTAATGCACACAGGTGACCAGAGAGAAGCCCTTGCTGCCCTGGCCCCTGAGTGCTCCCAGTGGGTGGACAGGGGATGGTGGTGAAGGTACCTTTGCCAGCAGCCAAGCCCTAGGATGGGGCTGTGCTGTGGGGTCAGGCTTGGGCAGACTATGGCCAGAGCTTGGCTCTGGGCCTAGTGTTTGTAAAAGACAAGCCTTACAGTCAAGGCTGGTGCCCTTTCTGCTGCTGCCCAGGCCTGGCAGCAATTCCAGTTCTGCAGTGTGGAGATACTTGGTCTTTATCCAGCTGCTTGGTGTGGGGGCCTGCCCCTTTGGTCCAGGGGATCCTGGTGAGTGCTGACCTGACTGTTTTAGTCTTTACCTGAGGCCCCTTCTTCCTCAAGTATTGTTTGGTTTGGGTTTTTTTGAAACTTGCCTGCCATGAGCGGATTTCCACGGGGTCTCCAAGGGTGTTGATGAGGCTTGCATCCTCACTGTGGGGAATGTCATTTTTGGCCAGCTCCTCCATCCACTCCATGGACAGTGCTGCACGGTAGTCTCCCTGCCATGAGAAACACCATCACAGCCTTTCTTTAAGTTGCACCTAGTCTGTTGTGAGTATCTAAGCCCTCCTGTTCCCATTCAAATGGGCCCTGTACAGCCTCTTGCACAAGTGGAGAGAGATCCTGGAGGGATCTCACACCCTTGTGTCCTATTCCTTTCTCCCTGGCCAGGACAGCAGAGCTGCAAACTGAGTGCTGACCACTACACACTTACTGTGAAAGGGCCCAGGTAGGCCACAAAGCCAGCTGCAACCAGCACATCCCCAGAGCTGTTGTTGATTTTGTCATCCAGGCTCTCCACAGTGTCCTGCCAGCGCACCTTCTCATCAGCCAAGCTGTTGATGAGCTGTGGGATAAGTTGCACATGTGAGAGCTGCTGTGAGGTCTAATCTTGTGTCCTGGACCTGCTGCTCTCTGGGTAATGATCTAGGTAACTTTGGTGACCAGAGGTTGGGGTGGCCCCTGACATATTCTGAATTCTGTTTGGCTTTAAGCACTCAATCCTGGGATTACTGGGCTGCTCTCAGATGTTCTGGAGACCCATTGTTAACTGAGGAAGCTGTGCACAGGAGGACAGCAGCTTTTTACATCAGTGCCTGGCTAGCTTAGCTTTCCAGTCCTGTTGAGCTGCTGAGATCAGGCCAGGTAGCTTCAGCCTAGGATTGTCATGAGCTGCAGGCACATGGATGTTTTCACCACTGTGCTGCTTGATCTGGAATTGACTTGCCTCATATAAGCAGGGAGAACCTACCACTGTTCCTTACCACATCAGCACGGGCCAATCTCTCCAGACACTGCTCACACTTCCTCTCCAACTCCTCCTTGTTGGCTTTGCAGGCCTCGTACTTGGCTTGCAGCATGGCAATGCCATCTTCAACCTCCTTCAGGCGTTGCTTAGCTTCATCAAGGATCAGCTGGGTGGCACGCAGGTCCTCCTCTGCCTCCCGCAAGGCTTGCTGGGGAGATGCACAAGGAAACAGTGGGTATGTGGTCAGGCTCTTCCCCTGAAAGCCAGAGATCTTGAAGCTAGAGTTGGTTTCCCATAAAGCTCTTGCTGATAAGAGCTAGCTACTGATATCTCAATATCTCAGTCAATCCAATCCCTGGATGACAAAGGCATTACATCCTGGCCTGCAGAATGTAGTGATTCCCAGCATCTCCTGCAGAAGGAGCTGCCAGTACTGTGTTCCCACACACCAAAGGCAGCTGGGTCACACAGTTCCTTACCCGCTTGGGCTCCACGACCTTGGCCACAAAGTGGTACTTGTGCATGGCACGCACCCACTGGCAGATGGAGGTACAGGCTTTGGAGACCTTGGCAATGGCAGCTGGCTGAAACTCATCGTTGTCAATGTAGGGCTGGATGGCCTTGATCACACTCTCTGGAATGTTGTCCTGCAGAGGACGGTGGGAGAGAGGGAGGCTCTCCTCAGTCAGATCTCTAGCATGCTCATCACTGATCTCCTAAGGGCTTCCCCCAGAGGCAGCAACACCCCAGGACCTGACAGGATGGTCAAGGCATCACACTGGAGCAAGAGGAATCCAATCACTGCATGTTGAGGTCTGGGAGCCACAAATGTGGGATTGGGTAAATCCCTTCCCATAACACTTCTATCTAGCTCCTCCCCACAAAAGAGCAGGGGGTCAGAATGTGAGGACTTGTGTGTCTGGGTCCCATTGCCCAAGGCAATGAAGTGCACCCAACTCACATGCGGGCTTCCATGCCAAATACCCTTGGTGGTGCAGAAGGGTGTTGCCCACAAGGAGCTCAATTTGTTACTGCTGTGAGAAGGACATCTGTGAGGCAATATCTGATCCCAGTCACAACTTCCTTCTGCCACTGCTTACCTTATCATAATCATACAGGCTGTTGAGGAACTGTACTGGGTCCTGGAGAAGGGCCCTGCCTGGTTCCCAGTAATCATCCACCTTGGTGCCTATCTTTTCTCCTGCCACCTTTTTGGGCTTTTTTCCATGCATAATGCAGACAGCTTCAATCACAATCTTCACACCAGGGGGAGGCCGCTGCAGGGCTCGTACCTGTAAAACCCAAATGGAACACAGGGGATTAACCTGATTTTCAGGAAGATGGGGTGCTCATGCCTCCCTCAGCTGCGCCAGAGGACACTGGGACCAGAGGCAGGACACTTAAAGGCAGGAAGGACAAGAGGATTTGAAGGGAAAGCTGGTTATCAGAAAGGGCATGGAGCAAACTAAACATAGGCTGAAAAAGCCTGCTCTGCTACTCTAATAGGTGTGTCCCTATGGGCTGAATATGTCTTGGCAAAGGAGATAAATCTCTATGGCCCTAGGGAGAAGGCTGTATGGAAATGGGGCACAGGCAGGCTTTCTCCCTTGTTCTGAGGGCTCTCATTTGTCTTGTATCCCACCACAGCAATGAGCTGGTCTTCAGCACTTGAGGGTCTGCTTGCATCTCCCCTCAAGCAGGCACCTAGGAGTGCTGCTGCAGCACTCTCGGGATGACTGTGGGTGTCAGGACCTCTGAGGATGACTCCTGCTTTTTCCCTTCTAGTGTTGACCATCCTTGCCATGTTCAGCTGGAGATATTCCCAGGTCTTCCCACTGGACACTGCCAACAGAGCAGCGGACTTTATGGCAAAGCTGAGGCTGCTCTACCCCCATGCAGACACCCTCCATAAGGAGGACTTTGAGTGGCTCTTTGACTGCCCTGAGACAAAGCAGTTCCTCGAGTGCTTCTGCAGCATGGTGGGTGAGGAGAGCGTGCTGAGCCCAGCTGAAGTGGAGGCCTATGAGGCCCTGCTGGCTGCAGGCAAACCCATCCTGGAAGGTGATGCCTTGGAGGAGGACCTGCAGATGTGCCAGGTCCTGCAGCTCCCGAGCTCACTAGTGGATGAGGGGCCCTCTCAAGAGGCCCTGCAGCAGGAGCTTCAGGAGCTGAAGCACTACCGTGACCACCAGCACTGGAGGCACAGGAAGATGTTGGCTTGGATAAACAAGCTGCAGCAGGAGCAGAAGTATTTGAAGGAGGAGAAAGTGGTGAAGCAGGAGTTGAGGGTGGCTCATATGGGCTTGAAAGCAAAGATCTTCAAAACCAGAGCTGTCTTGAGCCACATCAGCAAGGCTGCAAAGGAGGTGTCAGAGTGTCCTGGGAACATGGAGATGGGCCAGCTGCCAACACTGCTGTGCCAGATGGATCTTGCTCCTTACCTGGAGCAAGAACAAGAGGCCGCTGATGCATTTAAGAGCTTTATCCAGAAGGTCCTACCAGAGAGTGTTCAGGCTTCAGATGTTTGGGAAGCAAGTGCACAGGGAGAGAGCAGCCTGAAGGAAGGGCTGGAGGCTGAGACACAAATGGACTCACACTGTGAAATACCAGAAGAAAGAAGAGGAGCTCCTTATCAAGAATGCACAAAAACACTGTGGGGGGTGGCACCAGCAAGCTGGGGAAAATTGGTCCAAGGCTCAAAGGCAGAGCTCCTAGTGGAGGGAGGGAATGAGAAAGACATGTTGAGCATGGAGAGTGAGGAGAGAGATGGAAGCCAGGAAGTCACAGAGAGAAGGGACACCAAGAAAACATCAATGCCGAAAAGTCTTGGGACTGATGAAGATGAGCTGCTGGAGGACCAAGATAGCTTCTGGAAGGAGCTGGGTCGAATAGAGACAGCACATATCTGTGCCCGGAGGGAGGTTATAGTTACAGCAGCAAAAGTGGAAGGTGCCCGTGCTGCGCTGGAATGGGCCCAGAGGACTCTGGTAGCTCTTGAGGATAACCAGGTAGGCCAGTGCCCCCATTCCTCCACCATCCTATGTGGCACGGTTGGCCTGTGCCTCCTGCTGACCACTGGAGCACAGCCGACAAGCTGGGAGGGGGTGGCAGAGCCAGGCAGCGCCGTGTCACCAGGCTGCCTGTGTCCCCTGCACAGCAGGCCGTGGAGGCCGAGCTCCAGAGCCAGGCTGCCGTGCTGCAGAGCCAGCTTCACGCCCTGCGCTTCGACATCACCCACACTCTGACACACCAGCTGCCGCCCCTGCTGCAGGCAGAGGCCCGCCGCCTTGGCCTGCCCATCCTGCACCAGCACTTCAGCCTGCAAGTTGCCCGGCTCCAGAACGCTGCCAGGCGGCAGGAGGAGGCGGCTGCACAGCTGTTGAGCCAGCACAGCCGCCTGGACCTGCTGGAGCTCCAGCTGAAACGGGAGAGAAAGGAGCTGGAACAGAAGGTTGCTTGGCTGGAGAAGGTCGAAACCATCACAAGGGAATCGCAGACCAGGCTGCAGAAGCAAGAGATCTACTTCAGAGGTGCCAGGCCCTCCCAGAAGGGTCATCCACACAAATGGATAGACCCCAAAGACCTCACTGCTGTACGGTAAGGGCCTGGGGGGTCTGAGCTTGAAGAACAAACTAGGTGTGGGGACGGTGGCATGGGAATGGCCGAGACAGGCAGCAGACCCAAGCTACCAGATAGACTAGCAGTGCTCTTCTGCCAGTGCAGAGCCACAGTGACTCCATGGTGGTGTGAAATTCCCCGGATCTGCTTCTTTCTGGCTGGCTTGGACTGATGAAGCAAAGTATGGGCTTGGAGAATGGAATGAGTACAGAGAACAGAAGTTTTTTCTAGAATGTTAAGGTAGAGAGTGTAGAGGCAAGTTCTCAGCCATGGAGAAGGGACACTGGGCCACAAGAAACCACAAGCTGCTTAGAGCAAAACCTTTCTCTGACTAGGTGTCCTGCATTGCCTGGGTCTTCTCAGTCTTCCCCACACAGTTTTGGAATAGCTTGTGCTGGTGTCTGCCAAAAAGAAATCACACACTGGCTGTTGAGCCAGCCTGCTCCTTTATGGTGCCCTTCCCAGAGCTCCATGACATGGGACGCTCACCAGGAGTGGCTGTCTTCTCATTGCTGACACACATCAGCTTGCATCCCAGTCTTACAGTGCACAGCAACCTCAGAGCCCTGTTCTTGCTCAGTACTGGTGCTGCACTCACAGCTCTGGCTGGCTGTCCCCTCTCACAGGCTCTGGGACATGCTGATGGGGAAAGATCAGAAGCAGCAGCCCTTCCGCAGCTATGCAGCCTTGGCAGCCAAGTGCTCCCAGCTGGTTCAGGACAAGAGGGCACTGGAAGCCCAGCTGGAAGCTGCTACGCCCCAGGTGTCTGCCCTGGAGTCCTCCATGGAAGTGCTCTATCACCAGCTGTACAGCAGCTCCAACCAGCTGCAGCTCTCCTTGCTGGTAAGGCAGCACTCCCCCTCCCCTGGGCCTTACTGGGTGGCAGCAGGTGAGCACTGGGGGCCCTCTGCCATCCTCCCTGGGTGCAGGGGGAGACACCTCGCTGCCTCTCAGCCACAGAGGGAGGGGAGCTTGGCCTGATCCTTGCCTTGTCCCAAAAACCCTCCAGTGAGGCAGTGGCTGGCTATGGGACAAAGGTGATTCTCACTGTGTCTCACATGTGCTGTTCAGTGTTGAGATTGGGGTGCCTTAGCCAAGGTGTCCCAGTAAGCCACCTCTGCTCCTTGGACTGGGAGGGTTTGGAGGCCAGAGGTGGGTGGGTAGTTTGTTTCTGGGGGGCTGAGCTGTTCCACAGGCATTAGGAAAATCCTCTTATTCCTCCATGTTCACACGAGTTTGGGCTCTGTCCCTTAGGAGATCTCTAAGCTGATGCAGCAATTGATCATCGTGGAGGATGACCTCTACCAAAAGCTGACAGACCTTCTGAGTGACTTGGAGGTGAAGCGCAGGTCTCTGGAGAGCCCCATCCTGCAGGCAGAGCGCAGCCTTTATGTGCATTTTTACTGCAATGAGGAGCGGCTGAGAGAGGAGGTGGAGGAGCTGGAGAAGCAGGCAGCAGCTTCCTCCAAGGGACCCCTGAGGGAGCTGCCCCATGGAAAGGAGTAGGTCAAAGGGATCCTTGCTCCCTTCCACAGTAGTGGTGTCCTCTTTTGGTTGGGCTGGGTCCTTAATTCTGGACTGGGAGAGAACTCTGGTGGTCTCTGCTCTGGTGACAGGTTACTTGGGTCATGGCCTGGCAGCTGGATTTAAAAGAAACTAGGAGCTTAATCCTTAAATACAGAATTTCTGGAGGCAGGTTTAGATAACCTGTAAGAAATTGATGCATCTTGTGGCATTGGAAGCCTTGGATAGACAAGACACTTTTGCCAGCTCTACAAGAGGATGGGTGCTGGGGGCAAGTGGACCAACACTGTCTCTGTCTTTCCCCACTTTCTGAGGAAAGGGGTTTTGTGTGTTTTGGGGAGAATAAAAACATCTGTTACTCACAACTGCAGAGCAATAATCCTGTCCCTGTGTGGTGAAATCTGTACTTATTGAGTGTGCTGTCTTGGCTGTGATGCTTGCAGGTTCAGAATCACCCTTCTTTCTCTCACTAGGCTATTTCAAGCCAGTATTCCTTGAATTCAGCCTGCTGCCTCTTCTCTGCCTGTGGTGGATCCCTTTTCAAAGAGCCTGCAGGTTCAGGGTGCTGCCAGCTCTGCCCCTGTGTTGTACAGTCAGTACTTGGGGTTGCTTGGTGGTAGCTGCTGCCTACCCCTGTGGACAGGCATGTGGGCTGAGCCCTCCTCCACAGCCTCTCCAGGACATGCTAGAAGCACCCAGGGGCCACTCACTGCCTTTCTGCCCTTCAATTTGCATCTGAAGGAGTGAAGGTGAGAAGCTGCATGGGCAGCTGCCCAGAGTGAGCCCAGGGGGATGGATGGAGGAAAAGCCTGGGGATATTGCAAGCCTATTGAAAGGGAATTGCTGCAAAGGAGATGCTGTCCTTGACCAGACCCAGCTCTGCCACCCTCTCCCTTGACACAGTTACCTCTGTAACATCATTTCTGTTGAGGTTCTTCAGGCTGGCAAGAGCAGCATCCAGGGCTGGGAGGGCTTCAGCCAAGTCCTTCTGAGCATCATCTGCAATGGCTTGGGCTGTTTGAGCTTTCTCATTGGCCTTTGCCTCCTCAGCCTGCACAGCACTTCTTGTCTTTTCAGCCACAGCTGTGTCCACCTGCAACAGAGAGAGCCTCAGGAGCATGCTGGAGGCAGAGCTTGGCTTGGCACTGCTAGGAAAGGATCACAGCTGTCCTGGCAGCTTGTGTGTCTTCTTCCAGCAGACCTCAGGGACCTAACTGCTGCAGGGGATGCCCTTCCAGCACCATATTGGGAGAAGGTTTTTGTCATGCTGTATAAACCATCCACAAGCTCCAGCTCTGGCTGTGCCTGAAATGATGTTAGTCTTGCAGGAATTAGCTGCTCTGCCCCTTTTCCTATTGGCACAAGTAGAGGATGCATAGGGTTGCAAATTTGTAGGGAGATGGAGGAATAGGAAGAAATGCTTAGGGGTTTGTTTCTAAAACTGCCACTTCTGCATACCCCAAGGGTTAAAACACTACCAGGAGGCATAAAGGAAATGTGGAATATAGCCAAATCCTTATCTGCTGTGTGGGAATTGAGGTGATTGCAGTCTTTCCACTCTGCATGCAGAGCTGTATTATGTTAGTGTCCCTGTTCCCTGTCCCAGTGTGGCCACCCCACAGTAGGAGACAGGCAGGGAGGAACACAAGGAGAGAAGGCAGTGGCAGCTAACACAGAACAGTTCCCTCTTCTGAAGTGGCATGAGTGACTGTGTGACGGTCCTTGAGGTTTGGGGGGCAGGCTGCAGCTGGGTCAGCTCCCTGGGGATGGGATGGGGAGGAATGATCCTGTTCAACAAGGAGTCTTGCTTAGAGCTGCTCAGGCCACCTGAGGATTGTGTTAGTGTTGCTAGACTGTGCTTGCAAGGGTCTGGGAGCTTGGCTGACTGACCCTGGGTGGTGCTTTCAGACAGGGGCATGGGAGCCATTGCTTCTGCAACAACTGGTGCTCACCAGCAGCAGAGCAGGACCCCAGCAAGAGGCAGTTTGTGCTGTCACTGCAGCTCTGCACAAATATCTGCTGTGCCAATCTGAGGTGTTTTTACCTCTGATCAAGCAGGATTTTGCACAATCCCTGCCAGGCCACTCCAGCCTGTGTCCCGTCTGAGCAGAGTTAGACAGTGCAGGGCTGCCCAGCAGCGGTACCTTTATCTGTTCTATGGTTGCCTCGGTGTCCTTGGCTGCCTGTGCCAGGAGAGGGCGGGAGGACTCCAGCTCCTCCTGCATCTTCGCTACATCCTCTGCTGTTCGCAGGAGCTATGGGAGAAAAGCAGAGTTAAGAGCAGGAGGAGCAGCCATGGAAAGCCCTAGGAAAGGGCTGTGCCGCTCTGGAGGGTGCTCCCTGCCAAGCGTTGGGCTGTGCAAAGCACAGGTCTTGCCTTGGTTCCTTGATTGCTTTTTAAGCAACAATCTGACACTGTGGTGTGCTTATAACCAGCAGTGCCTAATGTTTGCCTGCATGTTAGGCATTACTTCATAAGCTCGTGGCAATGAGGCAGCAGAACAATGTTTCTGTTAGAGGGCTTTAATTTACAAGGTTAATAAGGAATATCCTGAGAGCTGAGCTACACAGAGGTCTGTGGTCCCAAGAGACTGGGGATCATTGTTCTTTTAGAGATGTTACAGACTCAGACCTTCAGAAAGCCTGGCTCTGGCAGAAGGCATAGTTCTCACTTACTTTAGCCTGAGTTTTTTCGTGTTACACAGGACATGTCTAGGACATCTCACTGCATCTTTGCAGCTATAAATACACTGCTCAGAGTGTGTAAGGGGTGGCCCCAAAACTTTCTGGAGTGTGAGGGACGAACCTTGTCTAGGCCACTTTGCATCCTGTTCTTGGCTGTCTTCAGCTCCTGTTGCTTCTTTCCAATGAGGGAACTGAAGATGCTGAGGAACTCCAGGTAGCTTTTGGGAGTGATATAATTGTGTCTGCCCAGTTCTGCTAGGAACAACTGGCACTTCTTTGCCACACTCTGGTGGATTGCTACACACACTTGAATCTACAAGGAGAAAGGAAAGGAAACAAAGGAAAGAAACATTCGGTACTCAACATGTGAAAGGCAAATCCATGTGATGCCCAGAGAGAGCAAAAGGGGCTTATGAAGAACCAAACTATAGAGTCACAGCAGAGCTTATGTGTGTGGGGGCTTTAGTGCCACAGAGGGCTGAAAAAGGCCAAGCCCGTTTCAAATGCAGCTCTGCATTTGAATGACCCTACCATGGAACATTTCTGCTGAAGGGTAGGACAATTCTGAAGATGTGCCCTGCATCTGTTGTCTTGGTGCATGCAGAGACACAGCACACTCAACACGTGGGAGCAGAGTATTCTTGCATGTGGCACGTACCATCCCGCTGATATCGTCATTGCCGCTGCCAAGGAGTGGGAGCTCGTTCAGGAAGGAGGAAGCAACGCTCTGCAGGGCTTCAGCAGGCCACTCATTGAACCAGTCAATGGTACAGCAGTTCACAAGAGAGGGGAACTGCCTCAAGCGTGCACGGAACACTTCTCCGATCGGGCTGAGGGCAAGGCGTGCACAGAAGATGTATTACAGCTGGCTCTACATACAGGACAAAACAACCTTCCTTCCACAGAACCACCCTGATACTTTGTGGAATAAAAGGGACAGGAATACACCCAGGGAAGTAGGGAAAAGGGGAATGACAGTTCAGGCACTGAGCTGCGTGCGCAGAGGTGCATGTCTGAGCTCATTCCTTGGCTTGGGATATTCTGGAAGTATTAGGATGGTAGTAGGGTGATGTTTTATGGGTGCCTCTCTAGGGACAAACTTAAGGGATAAGAAATAAATGTGCTCTGAAGTTTATTTCAAACAGGTGTGTGCAGAGATCCCATCACCAAACCATAACCATGGCCCTGATTTTTCTACTTGTTCTTGCACTGAGGATACCCTGTACCTTCTGGTATCCCTCCTGCAAGGGAGCAAGCTGGTTATGGACTATGCATTGGATTAATGAGTAAACATGGTGCAACTGAGCCCCAAATTCAAGCAAGGTATGTCTGTAACAAATGGCTCAGTGGTGCAGAGAGGAGGAGGTACCTTGTGTTTCATCTGAGTCACACATAATCATACTTTTGAAAAATTCAAACTTCATCTTGAGACCAGCAAAGTGTTAAAAAAAAATTAAAAATTCTAGTCCTAGGGGAAGGTGTTATGCAAACCATACTCCTATTCTTCCTCCTTCTCCAAGGACTAGGGCTTGGAAATAAAGATCCCATTACACAGTGGTGAAAGGCAAAGGATAATTAGCATTTAAAGCATGGAGGTGTAGGCCTGAAGTGTACCTCATGCACAGGACCATGTGGATATTGCTGCGAACCCGTGCTACGTATGCAGCCATCAAATTGGCTTTGGTGGGCTGCTGCCCCAGATCTCGAACAATAGGCTTCATAGCTGTCATGATCTGGTCTTGCTCCTCAGGACTGTAAATGTTGGGAATGTCACCAGAGTTGAGCAAGTTGTTGATATCTTCGAGGAAGGATTCATTTTTAATCTAAGTAGATGGTAAAAAAAAAAAACAACAAAACAGCAGTTTCTTAAGTCAGGAGACAGTAATGTCTCACATGATATGGAGATAATTTCTGCATAAATACAGCCCTTGGCCTCAGTTATAAGGAACAATTTTTGTGATGATTTGGCTCCAGAAAGGCACACCCTGATTCTTGTCCAGCACTTCCAATTAAACAGCCATATTTCAGCCATTTCAGGGGTGGGAGGGTGTGTTTGAGAACAAACATCCTTCTGCCCATTCCCTGTCTCCTTACAGACAAATTGAGCTCAGGCTCTTTTTCCCTTGCCTCTGCAGCCAGACCCCAGACACCTTGGTTGCTCCAGGTCTTCATTCTTCCAGCACAGAACACTTCATTATTAAAATAAAGCTTATCAATGTGGGAGACAGAGTAATTGTAGGGATGTGTCACAGGCTGTGGGATGATCTCCCTCCTGTGCTACATTCACCTCTCCACCTTTGCTACATCAGAAACACACAGCATCCATCTCCTTGACTAAATGCATCCTCTTGGGCCCCTTTGCTCCCACATATGCTTCTCACTGTAGGGAAAATGCTGCAAGAACAAGTAGCATTTGACTGATGCTCATCTCACTGCTTAGGGCTCTGCCACAAGGGAATGGTTCCTATGATAATGAAGGCAGTAAAAAAGCCTATGGGGAACATAACTGTGATTCCAGAAGTGGAAATTGGCCTACTCATTAGCAAGTTACAGTTTACAGCCAGCATTATCCTGTGGAACCAGCAGGCGTAAGGTCCTAAATCTACTCTCTTTTTGAAAAGGGAAAGAATCATTTTATTTAGGACTTCTAATATCAGTGGCCAGTAGTGCTTAGTTTCAGACAGCTAAAATCTATGTACCCAGCAAACCTTTGGATGGAGCTGAAAGAAGCTTCCTTGAGCAAGAGAAGAATCTACCCACTCACACACAGCTCTACAGACCTTCTAGCAATAAATGCACCACCTCTAGTTTCCCTGGGGCTATTTTATAAGATGATGAATATGGGCTACTGAAGAAATACAAGTTGTGTCTGGTTTTGTCAAGTTCCTTAATACCCTGTAGGGGAATTTATTGAGCTTAGAGATGTGTTTCTGACTCCTTTTGAGATGGAATCCACCATGCTAATAGTCCTGTACCTGTGTGTCTACAAAGAGGAAGGTCTTGGGTAGACTTTGAAGGCCTGCCATCATCATAACTTTCCTCACATCGTCTCGCCATTCAGTCATGCCATAATTTTTGGACAGTTCAATCTGGAAACATTCATTTTCTGCCCTAATGGAAAAAGAAGCCTGTGGAGTTACATCAAATTAAAACATTCTCTTCTGTCAATTCCCAGTATGTCTTGTGGACTCAGGGTGAAAGGACTCAAGCAGGTCGTTCTACAGTGAGTCCTGAGCACATGTTTGTCCTTGTGCACCAAGGACAACCACCAACCCAGGAGCATGTTTTACACAAAGCAGAGATACCTGAGCTAGCCAGAATCCCAGTGCAGATGTGCATGTTAACTGAGTCCTAGCTCTTGACTCATTTGAGGAGTCAGCAGCCAGAAAAACATGTAACTGGCAGTGAGAAGGGCAGAGATTCTCTGAAGGCAGCCCCAATGGAGCTGCTCCCCATTACATGCATAGGTGGGAGTGCTTTACTTACATGTGAGATGCCAGCCTGGTGAGAGACTGTCTCCCACTTCCCCCAACCCCCAGGAGAAGAGCATTCCCCGGAGCCTGCCGCAGGATCCGGCTGATGCGGCAGATGTGCTGAATCGCATCCATGAACAGCACAAGCTTCAGCTCTGGGGTCTTGCTTTGATTGTACTCCTCCAGGTATTCCTCAATCACCAGCTTCAGCTGTGGGCAGAAACAACTCAGTTGTGGCTACCAGATAAAAGCAAATGTGTGTGGGGGGAGTTACTGTCTGCTTGCACAGTCAGGAGTAGGCAGGGCAGAGTCTGGTGCTTAACAGAGTCTGGGAGCAGCTCTCCTCTGGTCTCCTAAGGAACTGCCATTGGATGGGCTGAATTTAGTTAGTGGTGGTGGCAGCAGCTGCTCAATGGTGACCTTAAACTAACTCAGGCAAGTGACTACAGTCTGCTGTTCCCAACTGTGCTGTTTGCCTCGAGAAACAGCAGGGTGTAGTTCAAAATTAAAGAGCTTATGGCTGCCTGATCCATACTGCTCCAGGGCCTCCCTCTGGGTTGGTTTCTTTGCTCTACAGCTGACCACTGCCTGCTGCTGAATCCTGTGGTTAGGATTCTGGTTGGAAAGCACAGGTGCTGGGGAAGAAAACAACACTGGCTGTGGATGAGTAGAGGAGCACACTCCTCTCCCAGTCCAGCCATCACATGGAATAGCTGCAGGAGCAGTTTCTCTTGCCCTTCCCAGAGCTCTCTTCAACAGCATCCTCAGGCCAGAGAAGGAGATGAAGCATGAAGACATCTGGGATTGGATCCTACCCCCTCAGCAATCTCACTGTGAAGCTGGGAAAGTAACACCAGCTGGAATTCATACAGCACTGAGATCCCTGCCTAGATGTCAAAGTCCTGTGTGCATCACTGGGGACTGTGCAGCTGCCTCTATGTCTGGCTGTCTCAGCTGTGCTCACCTCAGTGGGGGACAGGCCTACCTTGCAAAAGGGGTTGGAAAGCTCAGTTAATTACCAGCCCTTGTCACACAGCTATCACAAGAGGAGAGACAACAGAATAATCATCTGTTTCTGATAATGAGTGCAAAACACACCACTCATTGCCTTTGCTTAATTACCACTATCCAAGTACTCCCAGTATCTTCTCCAACAGGGAGTCTGGCAGTAACATTAATTACTTGTAAAGGTCAATTGTGAAGTCTTTAATGGTGAAAGTAGTATTGTTTGGGGGTAATGTGCCATTTCTTTCCAGCAAATTTCACTTTTCAGTCCCAAGTGTGACTCATTTGGGGATTTGGCATAGCAGGCTGCCTCCAGGATTGCAATGCAGACACAGCTTGTTCCACCTCAACTGCCCATCACAACAAATACAGCCACTATTCATATATGTGGTAGGATTCTACAGGAGACCCCTGGGATGGTTTGTAGTTTCAGACCTCTCTAATTAAAGCACCACTATTGTTACTATTACTGTTTTCCTTTGTTTGTAGAAGACTGAGAAGATGTGAACGTAGTTCCCAATATGATTCCCAGGGTCCTTACCTTATCCTGGCTGTCAATTGCTTGGTACACTTTGACATTGGCACCTGGCTCCATGAAGTCTCCAAACAGAACTGGCTGGGTGGGAATGACCTCCTCAAAAGTGGTGCCAAACTCCTCCATCTTCTCTGTCATTAGGTTGTCAAACCAGGTCCGGTCCTCGTCACTGACCAAGCGATCACGGAAGACCCGG
The DNA here is from genome assembly GCA_013400635.1 of Hypocryptadius cinnamomeus. Lineage (NCBI taxonomy): Eukaryota > Metazoa > Chordata > Aves > Passeriformes > Zosteropidae > Hypocryptadius > Hypocryptadius cinnamomeus. Next base: position 210,562 of record VYZP01001704.1, on the reverse strand, counting down.
CAGCTCTCGTGGTACCACAGTCTCAGCAGGTGCTCTTTGTTCTGGTAGGAAATCCCAGCAAAACAGCCCCCGTGAGAGGAGCAGAGAAGTGTTATGAGCATTGCTGTCAGCAAAGCTGGTTCCTGCCCAGCATGTGGCCAGCTCCACTCCCATTACAAGGCAACTGGAGCGGAGAAAGAACTGGGTGGAGGAAGCTGCTTTCCCTTCTCCTCTCAAAAACATCTCTTGTCAAAACAGCTGCTTTGCAGAGAGCTCATTACAGCATCAATTTATCCCCCTCTATTTGTCCATATTTCGGGCTTTCTTTGAGAGATTTAAATTTTATGTTCTTTGCTCTTATCTTTCACCAGTTTGATTTAATTTGTACAGTTTTCTTGTGTGTTTTTTGAAAGATCCTTTTATTTGGTTGATAGCACAGAACCTATAGTACTTAGGGTCCTAAGTACTTCCTGTGATAATTCAGTCCCTACTAGCCAGACTGGAGCCACAGCAAGGTCCACAGGAGAGCTGAAGGGGAAGAAGCAGGTAATAGGACAACACCTCTGCCCCTGCTTGGTCCCTGTCTGATCCCCCATGGCTCCATCTAGCCCTGAATGGGTGGGCTGTGTCCTACTGACTTCCTGTAGCCACTCACCTGCTTCCATGCCAAGGAAGGACTGTGATGAAGGGGACGTCTGCCTGCTACTGGTACCAGGCAATAGCCGAAGAGGAGGCCACCACGCCCCTTGAGCAATATCAAAATACATCTTCAATAGGAAATTGAAGCCTGTTTGCAGGCCTGTGAATGAGGCCTCAACTAGAACATTTGAGTCACCAGTGGTGTCCCTCAGGGGTCTGTGCTAGGGCTAGCTCTATTTAATGTTTTTATTGACGACATGGATGAGGGGATTGAGTAAATTAGTAAATTTGCAGATGACACTAGGCTGGGAGCGTGTGTCCATCTGTTGGAAGGTAGGAGGGCTCTGCAGAGAGACCTGGAATGGTTGGATGGATGGGCAGAGTCCAACAGGATGGAGTTTATCAAGTCGAAGTGCCCAGTCCTGCACTTTGGCTGCAATAACCTCCTGCAGTGTTCTAGGCTGGGAATGGTGTGGCTGGACAGTGCCCAGACAGAAAGGGACCTGGGGGGTACTGGTCGACAGCCGGCTGAACACGAGCCAAAGAAAGCCAACAGCATCCTGGCCTGTATCAGGAACAGTGTGGCCAGCAGGAGCAGGGAGGTCATCCTTCCCCTCTACTCAGCACTGGTGAGGGCACACCTGGAGGGAGTGCTGTGTCCAGTTCTGGCCCCTCAGTTTGGGAGGGATGTTGAGATTCTTGAGTGCGTCCAGAGGAGGCAACGAGGCTGGAGAGGGGCTGGGAACACAAACCCTGTGAGGAATGACTGAGGGAGCTGGGGGTGTTTAGCCTGCAGAAAAGGAGACTCAGGGGTGACCTCATTGCTCTCTACAACTCCCTGAAAAGAGGTTGTGGTCAGGTGGGGTTGGTCTCTTTCTCCAGGCAGCAATTGACAGAATCATAGGACACAGTCTCAAGCTGTGCCAAGGGAAATATACGTTGGATATTAGGAGAAAGTTTTTTACAGAAAGAGTGATAAAGTACTGGAATGGTTTGCCTGGGGAGGTGGTGGAGTCCCCATCCCTGGATGTGTTTAGAAAAAGACTGGATGTGGCACTGGGTGCCAGGGTTTAGTTGAGGTCTTGGGGCTGGGTTGGACTCGATGATCTTGAAGGTCTCTTCCAGCCTTGTGATTCTGTGATTCTGTGATTTCTGGTCCTGCCCTGGGTGGCAGGGCTGTGCTGATGGGAGGACTCACCTCAACCTTGCCAGGCTCAGCCATGAGCATGCCCTGGAACACCTTTGAGAGGTCTCTCAGGTTGAAGGTGTAATGTGACTTTGCTGGTGTGGGCAGCAGCTGGGATGTGATGGTCATATACACGGAGATGGTGGCATCGACTAAGGGCTCGTTCAAGTCTTTCACTGCATCTGCTCCCGCTGCAGAGACAGAAGTAGTTGGAGAGGATGTCAAGATGGTAACTCTGGGCTGAGAAGGTCTTTGCAGTGCAGAAAGGTGGCACTGAGTGGCAGAGGTGCTGGCTAGCACTTGGGCAGGAACACACTTTTTTCTGCTTTTTTCTGAGAGACAGTGAGGGACCTGTCCAAGCACCTGCTCACTGCAGTGGACAGCTGCCAATGGGTTTATCAACTAATGTGAACCAGATTTGGGGGTGGAAGAGTGCTTTACAGTCATTCTGTGGTGTGGAGACTTCGTGCCCCCCAGGAACAGAGGAGGCACTGCCAGACAGGTAATTGATGCCTACCTGAAATATTCCAGACAGGTTTTCCTTCTCCTTTCTTGCACTCCCGCAGTGAAATCTCAGCTACTTTTAAGCTAGAAGGTGTGAGTGCCCTCTTAGCTAAACCCCCTGCAATTCATTATGCTCAGCAAATGCAAAGCCACTGAGGAGTAATTTCTTATGCAATAGTCTGGCAAGATTTAAACACAGCTGCCAGTTTTAGAGCATAATTATTTTTTTCTCCCAATGAAGTTTATTACAAACACTCCTGGAGAAGTAGAGCCCTGTGACACCCCAGCATTTTGCACTTTTTTGCATGTTTTCAAAAATCCTTTAATTTCTTTCTAAATCACAGCTAGCTGTTTCAGTGTGCCCCTGAGATCACAGTCAGGTACTGGTGCTTTTGAATATTGCAAGGACTCAGAGAGCTCTACTTTGCTTCTCCCATAGCTGACTATTCTCACTCCTTTCTACTGGCAGATTTGCAGATGAGGGCATATTTGCAAAGATGATCCTCAATTCCCACCCTGTCAAGTATAAGAGGACTCATTTCACTCCAAATGAACCCTTTTTTCATGGTGGCTGTAGCACTGTGCTCAGATCCACCCTGCTCAGCTGTCCACAGACTGCAGCAGATGGAGAGTAACAGAAGGCTCTGCTTCCACAGAAGGCTGTTGTCTGGACAAGTGTCTGTCTGCTGAATGCACAGGTAAGCTGTGCCATGCTGTGCTCACCAGTGTGTTCTGTTCACAGTCTCTCTCATCTTTCTGCTCTTACTTACGCACTGGATTTCTGTAACTTTTTTCTCCTAGGAATCCATCTAAAAAAAGACAAAAAAAATTAGTTCCAGCTTTACCTGCTGAGGTTAAGAATATCTGCATCACCCATCACAAACAAAATCATCTCTGAAAGGCCCAGGCTATAGGATAACATATTGCAACTGTGAAAGCCAAAGCTGAAGTTTGGTGATTTGCACCAGCAGAGTTTGGCCCTGAGACTAAATAGGGTATGAGCTCTCTGTTTGCTAAGCCTCATAAAACACTTTCCCTAAAGCATCTTTGAGTGACTACTGCAAGTTCCAGCTTTCAACACTTTGATCAGATCATCAATATTAATTGCTCCCCTTCCAAACTCCATTGTCATCAAGGTGACTTTCAACATGAGGAGAAGGTGGCAGTTTTCTGCAGGTCTTACCCATCCAGCTGCCAAGGATGGTGGAGAAGATCTTCCTCTTGCTGCTGTCATCCATCTCGGTGAAGGAGAGGTAGTTGAAATGGCGAGTGAGGCGTGGAGTGACAGGATTCCTTCCCCCTCCAGGAGGTCCCATGGCACAGACAAAATTTATATCTACCAGCTTCTTAAAAGTACCTTTGAGAGTGCAAAATCAGAAATGAGTGCTGAGTTGTAGCTAAAAACCCTCACTCCAAATCTCCACGGCAGGTACATATATCTAACAGGCCAACTCTTGCCAAGAGCTCTGGCCAAGGATCTGGGTCATACCGATCTGTTTCCGGTCGTACCAGCCGTGGTGGTCCATCCACTGCCGCAGCAGCTCGATGGGTGGCTGAGCTCCATACTGCTCCAGCATGGGCATGTTCAAGTCATCGATAAAAAATATGAAATACCGACCAACTGGAGGCCCGAACACTCCCTTCCGCCTGCAAGGACAGAACCCGTGTCAGGACACAGGAAAGGTACTTCTAACTTGATTCAAATGCATGTTTTTTTTCCTCTGGACGCTCTCTGAGTCAACAGTTTCAGCTATTTTTTACACTTGATGCATTCCTTTGTAAGGGCCTTTGCACCGAAAAGATCTGGAGCAATGTTCGAGGCACTGGCATCTCTCCAAGTGAAATTTTGTCTACTTATGCACAATGCCAAGGAGTAAATGGGTGCAAATAAAAGCAAAGCTTGAGCCCATGAATCTGTTGGGAACTTCAAACCAGTGGCTGACCAGGGAGGTGAAATGAAAGCTGTTTACTGTGGGGAGTGGGATTGCGGGTGGGCAGCCACATTTTCTCCCTTCATCACTTTCTGTAAAGATCCCACACCAGGGTTTGCAAACACCTGTGCTGTGAAATGTAGTATTTCTGGAATAACTAGAATTGGAGCAACTTTTACCGACCCTCAGTAATCCTTCTCACTTTCTTGCCATTATAACAAGCTATTATTGGCTCTCACAATCCCAGCTCAGATGTGCTGTGTGTCCTACATGTTATCCACAGCTATACATGCTCAGAGCCCCTTCAGGTCTTGGGGTGAAACTAAATAGTCAAGTTGATAGAAACACTGAGCTCAAGGATACTGCCTTTGCACACACAGAAAGGAATCTTGCCTCTTATCCAGTTTGCTGTCAATGAGATCCTGGGTTTGGTTGGAAGAAGTGCGTGCTGAAAACATCAGGAAGTGGGCGATGTATTTGTTAGGCAAGTTCTTCAAGAGCTTGTCTGCAATTGTGAGAGTCTTCCCAGTGCCAGTGGGACCAATGCAAAGAACCTAGAAGCACAATCAGCAATGCAGCATAATCATAGGCAAGCAGCCTGTGTTTCCCAGAACTCTGACACTGGCTGGAGGAAGGGCAGGTTACTGGTCTTTTAGGCATTTGAAGGTTGGGAGAGGACTCTTGGACTTGCTTCTCCAATAAGGTCAGCTGCCCAACACCAAAATCTCTTGGTGTGGATGGAATCCAACCAGAGAAGTATGAAACAGAACTGTAGGAAACAGGTGAAGAGGGATGGTGATGGGCTATCTACCAATTGCTGCATTTTGATTGAACACCTGAGTGTTGATATCCCTTTGGGGTGCTGGCATGGTGCCTGGGGACTGAATGGATAACTCTTAGTTCTTAAGCACAGATTTGGAGCAGAGAAACACAAATCCATGGAAGTGGGAAATAATCTCATAGTATTAGGCAGCTGTTAAGTTCTGACTGCACTGGGAGAAGAAAAGGTTGAATCAAAAATTCGAAAACAAGGCTGGGCACGTACTGGTTTATAGTTGGTGAGCAACAGCTCCAGCAGATAGGCCATTCGGACTGTGTTCATCGTGGGCACAATAATGTCACAGAAGTTGGTGTCTGGAACCATGGTGAACTTTGCTGTAGCATCCAGCCACACCTCCCAGTGCACCTGAAAGATTGGAGTCTGCTTACAGGGGGCATCTATCCCTTCTAAGAAAAGGAAAACTATTTCTGCTATTTTCCCTGTCACCATTCCTTGTGTAATAGCTCAGATTCTGATGAGAAATTCAGGTTTCCAGCCCCTCTGTTGAGTCTTGCCACCCCTTACCTTTCTGTATGGAAATGCTGAGAGTGTTTGACTCACTTTTGGGAGGGACAGAGCCCAAGACTTAGAGGTCATTTCCCCAGCAGCAACACACCTGCCCTCCCTTCTGAGAATAGGGATCAAAGCGGGATGGAGCACTTGTGATATCTGCAAGAATAGGAATTCTGCCCATGGCAGAGGGCCAAAGGGGGCTATCTGGGCTCCTGTCTTCCTGTTCTGTGCCATCATCCACGTTGCACTCAGAGGCATGTGAGGTTTTCTACAAGAAATGGATCTCTCGTGCTAGATTGAAGCTGCAGATGAGCCTCCCAGTGGCCACTATACAAATGAGATAGAGCTTCTGCCAGGGCAGTGCTGGAGAATACAGGAGAAAATCTACATTCCTGACCACCCCATGTGGCCTTCCCACAGACACCACACTGGCACCTTCTGTTAAGCACCTGAGAGTCATGTAGGGTTCTTTGTTTCATTTCAGGAAGGGGAAGAATTTTCCCTCCTTTTAAAATTCCTTTTAGCCCAGAGTCTGGTGACTGTCAGTCAAGATGACCCTGACATGCCCTACACTGCTGTCTCTTGTGAAAAAGATGGAATATTTATCTGCCTTGCTGCTACTCCAGACTCTGCTGCACATAGCTCTTCTGCTGTTGTTCACTGCTTTCTAACACAGACAGATCTATCCATATGAGCTCCTCTCTGTCCTCCAGCAGCCACACCTGTGCCACCCCTCACTTTTCTGAGCACTGACAGATACACCCAGGTCTCAACTGACCAGCTCTTGGCTCAGCTTTGAAAGATCTGGTTCACAACTCTGAAGGCAAGAAACTGCCCTCTTGATTAAATGAAAAGCTTAACTTTGATTTAAACATTCCTGTTTGCTTCCTATAGGCCTTTCTTCTTTGCCCTTAATGAGAAAATCCTACTAAATCCTGTAGGACTGTGTTGCTTCCTGGTCCCTCCTCCTAAACTACCCAGCTTGGAATTAAAAGTTAAATATTTTACCTCTTTACGGACTTCCTCATCCAGATCTTCTTCAGTACTGCTAAGCCCAGCATCATCCAGTTTATAGTCATAAACCAGTCCTTCTTCTGGGAAGAGTAACCGGATCTGTGACAATAAACCTGTGGTGAACCTGGCTGCCACTCAGCTGAATTCACAGGAGGATTTGCACTACTTCAAGGAAGACTTTACTAATGGGATGCTACCTAGGCCAGGGGGCTCAGGTCTCTCCCAGAACTTCCAGCTCCAGGGGTCCCTTTGAGAGAGTGGCATACCAGATGCCAACAGGAAGTCCATGCAAAGCCTCCAGGCATTCAGCTCTGATTGCCATTCCTCACTACTAATTTCTCTATAATGAGAGAAGATCTGCTTTTCCTTTACTCACCCTTTCCTTTGCCATCTTCTTCCTGAGCCACGAGCTAAAGGCCTCACGACCTAGGGAATCTCCAGTAGCACCCACACTCCAGATCAAGGCAAATATAAACCAAGGTTCAATCAGCTCTCCTATACGAGCAATCTTCTCCCGGGGAATCATCTTCAATCCCTTAGAACCAGAGACAAGCAGAAGAAAAATTCTCAGGTATAATTACAGCACACAAACGCCAGACTCTTCTTAATTTGCTCATAATTATATTCAGCTTCTAGGTAGTTTTTTCTAGCCAGTTTTTCAGAGGCCTTGTTAATATCTTATGTGGATTAAAATTTGTTGTTTCATTGGTGTACTTGAGAGACTCCCATTGCTGAACTAACGTCACTCAACAGGAGATGGGAGAAGAATTTAGTCTTAAGTTTTTAATTTGAAAATTGTCCAGCCTTCTTCAATACTAATTCTCAAAGGACCTGCAATCTGAAGTGCATCACTGCTCAGCTCTGATCTCTGCTTTCCCCTCATTCTCCAATTCCCTCTGCTATAAATAAAAGTGAACCTCTGCCCTCCAGCCTGGTAGGCATGGAGCTTATCTTGTGTTTCTTCAGTGGGCAGAGCATAATCCTTCCAGGTTTGCCTGTGATTTGCTGGATGCTGTATTACCTTCAGCCACATAGATGAGCTACAGCATGACCTTTCTGCACCAACATCTTGTTCTCTGGTGACTAACCCTTTCCATGACTTAGCATCCTTAAGAGCTACAGACACAAGTAACAGTGATAGAGGTAGCAAAATTTACCTTAATGGGAATGAAAGGCTGATACAAACATTCCAAAAGCACGAGGAGGCTCATTGTGAGGTTACCGTCTGTAGAAGTAATTATCTCCTTCACAGAGCTTCGTAAAAAGTCAATGGCCTCCTGGAAAGACAAGCAGGGACAGCTCAGTGTCAGCACAGCTGTCTCTGGTTTTACCTTCTTGTTCACCTCCATCACGTTATGTTTAGCAGGGAGACCGTGACTGAGAATGCTGCCATTTCCAGCTGCATCCCAAGTACCACCATTTTAACTGGAGAAAAGCAAGACAAGCCCCTTGGTTCAGTCTTAACACCAAGAAACCTCTGGGCCTCCCTTTTGGTTCTGTGCAACAGTTACATGCATCTTGTGCTATCACTGCTGTTAAATGGTTTGCTCCCTTCAGAGCTTTCCTTTGTAGCTCCAGGTTCTTCATTAAAATAATGGCTTATCAGCAGAGTAAAAATAACAAGACTTGTTTGTACAACCTTCTCCCTGGAGGTACTCCACTCTAAGCTATGGAACTGCACTAGGGATGGTTTTGTCCAGAAGATAATTTTAAAATGAAATAAAACCAGCTATAATGACCAATAAGACTTAGTCACATCTACAGAGATCAGTGAGTAACCTCCATTAAAGCCACAAAATTCACAGAGACGTTTCCATGATAGATATTATGGTAGGAAATGTTCCCACAATGGCATTTAATCCAGGCCTTGACAAGACTGGGCTGGTTGATGTTCAAGATGACATGGAAAGGCTGGAACAGAACAGTAGCTCACCTGGAGGAATCTCTTGAAGAGAGATGCCAGCTGCTGTGCGAAGCGCTGCATGACTTCTGGCATATTTTTCAGCCAGCATTCAATGAAAGGGTCCAGCCCCAAAATGCTGGGTTCCAGGTAAACCATGCCACAGCGGGAGACTGTGGCAGGGGAGGCAACAGCCAAATCCTGGACTTCAAACATCATGGTCATGCTCTGGAAATTAGAAAAGAAAAGAAAGGATGAGGACCTGATCAGTTTTGATACGTATTTCAGTGCAGGGAGGAAGGAGTACAGACTACATGCATCAAAAGTGGGAGGGATGACTTACATCTGTCATCTTGATGATTTCCCCTGAGCTGAGGCACAGCTTCTTATTGTCATCAAGTACTGTGTTCATGTTCTCAATCCACAAAGCATCCACTGGCCCATCAAACATGTACCACTTCTTGTTGGAGTCACTGGCCACGGTTCCCCGACGCATGAGTGTGGAAAAGATCCCGTCTGTCCTGAAAGGCAGGAGGAAGGCAGGGCTTGGCCCATTATGATTTTGCTGAAATAAATGGCAAAGTTCCCACCACAAAAGGCAATCTTATCCTGCTTCACGTGTCTGTCTCCCTTATCTATGAGCTGCAGAAAGGTCCACCTCATTCCTTTTTTTACTGAGACACATCTCAGCCTGAGTGACACCACAAAACAATTTCTTTGGGCATCAGGATCTGGAATTCATGTAATTTAACTATAAGATGTCAAGCTTCCCTTTAACATCTCTGTCCTCAGTGAAGAGTAAAGAGGCCTTGCTAGCATCCAGTTCAAGTCACAGGCGGATTATCTGCTCTCTGGGGGGAAGAGGAAATGACTCTTTTTCTCTTTTTCTTGAAGTTAAAAGGATAAATCCAGCCTAAAGAGCATGACCCTACCCTCTTCATAACTCAAGTTCCCCATCCTCAGCTGTCTGTGAACCCAGGTGGTGCTGGAGCTGGTGACCAGGAGAGCAGACACAAGGAATGCTGGCTGTTGACAGCAAGAATTTAATCTGTACATGGAAATCTTGAGCACAGTTTCCATTCAGACCCTGGACTCAACTCCTGCTATTAAATGATTATTTGTTATTTTTATAGTACTAGTGAATTCCAGGGTATTGTTACTGAGATCAAGGGAAAACAGTCTGTTCTAAAGCTCAGCTGATTAAAGCAGATGGATTGGTCTGTAAATATATTTTACACAATTGCTGTATTTTCCTTTTTGGTCACATTGACATGCCTGTGTAGAGTCACATCATAAATAAACTGTTGAGCTTAATTGGAGCTCCTATAAAATGTCTTTCAGTAAATATGTACCAGATCCTAAGCTGGGAAGCTCTGGTCACAGCATCAGTAATGTTTACTGGCTTGCACTTTTCCTAGGGGTAGTTAGTTTTATATACATTTAGTTTCCCTCATTTTACAGAACAGAGTCTTTAGCTTTGCCCTGAGACAAGTGCTGGCTGACAGGGCCAAAGGGAGATTCACACTGCTTCTCACATCCTAGCTTATGGATAAAGTGAGCTGCAAAGTCAACCTCAGGTCACATATGGAAACATAAGCAGTAGGACCTGGCTATAAAGATGGCAAGTGGGCTGTTGGTTCTTGTTTCCAAACCATGTAAGCAAGCAGAAGCCCTGGCAACAGGAATGAAATTCCTCTTTATGCCTCAAAGTCATTCCTCATCACTCAAGGATACCAGAGTATTTATACAGAGCAATTCAAGTGTGCAGCACAGAGGTCACTTTTCTGCAGAAGCAAAGCAAGTGTTTTTAAGCTGCTGTATCTTAGGAGCAGGGGCATGTGCTCCAAAGCTATTGAATTATTGTTCTGCAGTTAATGCTGCGAGCTGAGCTGCAGGAACTGTCTGGGCATGTGCTGGCAGACGGGCCAAGTGCACAATGAGGGATGTCAGCTTAAATCGCTGTGACTGGCTGTTGTAGCTTGGTGGGGATAAGGACTTGATCGCTTCTGGTTTTATGCCACCACCCCAACAGTTCTCAGCCTTGGAGAGAAGACGCTGAAGACCAGAAAAGTGTTTTCTGTCTGGAAGAAAGGAAAGAAGGTTTTGTACTTTACCATTCATGCGTTAGCAAGTTGAACTCTCCATAAAGCTGGCCCATTGTGATGGATTTGGGATTCAGTACAAAGTAGCGGACTGCTTCGTAAGTCCCGCCACTGGCTGCAGGCTGACCTTTCAGTGATGTCATTGCAGCTGCCAGAACTTCATAACTCTGCAAAAGCAGGACAGCCAGAGAGTTAACTGCCATGGCTCCAGAACAACAAAGCCATTTGCTCTCACAGCAACTGCATTCAAATGCAGTGAGAAAAGAGACATAGCGAAGAGTAATATCATAGTACGGAGATGCCTGGCTGAAATAAAAGCACAGAAATTAAGCACTCTATACGCAGTGGAGGAGGAAGTTAGATCTTCTGTGCAAAGACCTGAAGCACCTAGAGAGGTCAAAGTATGTCTCAGCCTTAGAAATGTGAAGCAGAACTCATGAGCCTCAGTCTAATCTCACAGCTCAAAAGCGAACCAGTAATATCCCTCCCCATGGCTATAAATTATTACTAACAGGCAGCATCTTTGTGCCCTGACTTCTATCTGAGAGAAGCTTTAAATGCCAGTATGGGTCTTCTGTGAAACTTAACCCACTGCATCACTAGGTAGGTGATGGTTTGCTGGGGCCAGCACAGTGTCTCACCCATACCTTTGTCTTCCCAGAACCTGTTGGTCCCACCAGCATCAGGCCGTGACGAACTACGGTGGTCTCGTACAGCTGGATGCATTTAGTCACAAAACCTGTACAGGAAGATGACGCAGAGTTGGTTTGGGAACACATCTCTTTCCGAGGGCAGCATGCTGGACTAAAAGCCCAGGTCCAGAGGGAGTTTGTGGAGAGCCTTTCTCCTCACCATCAACATCCTTCAGATTTGCCTGGATGCAGGATTTGCGGATGGCTTCTTCCAGGATGCCATAATCAACAGGTGCTTCTCTGATATTTGGAAATAAATCTGAGACAATACCATTGAAGAGCTTGAGGTCGTCCTGCAGGAATTTGGGTACGTTGGCATCCCTAATAGCTCGCAGGCAGATCAGCTCCTGCAAGGATTTGAGAACTCAGGACTTCAGAGATCTTTCCTCTTGTATGAGGCTGCAGAAGAGGCCCCATAAGTCTATGGCAGTGTGAAGTACAAGCACGTTTACCTCATCCATATCAGGATTCTCTCTTTTGAGATTGCCAGCTGTTGAGATGACAGTCTTCACAGCTCTCATCCCAAAGTCATAGTGGTCCTGAAAAAGGCACAGAGGAAACAATATCATCAGATAGAGGTGCACCACCTAAAAAAGTAAACTTAGGTATGCACTCAGCTAGCAGGCAAGAAAAGAAAAATGAGAGAGTTATGCCTTCAGAACAACCTCCTTCATCCAACCCTATTCTCAGCATCCTTCAAACAACTAATTAGTCCTCAGCTGTACAGTCTATGCATGAGGAAGATGAGAATAAGTACACAATGAAAAATCCTAGATGGAAGGAAAAGCAGGCAGGGCTGTTTAGCTCAACTGTCCTGCCACTGTAATCCTAAATAGGATTTAAGGTGAATCCAAGTCCAGCCACAGGGGCAGAAATGAGAATTAGAAAGAAAGAAAGAAGGAAGATGAAGAATGGGTGTAGTGACCTTTCTGAGATATGCTATCACAAGGCACCAAGAAAACCATCCAGGTACTTCATGCCTAGGCTGAGAAAGTCTCACATTTAAAAAACAGTCTTGGATATTAAGGCATCTACCTGGGAGCTGAGCTGTTCTGACAATAGTTTGAATGTTGTGGTGATCTTCTTTGCAAGGACTTTGGCTTCATTAAACCCAAAGGAGTAGAGTGAGATCTCAGCAATCATGGAGTAATCTGGGACCATCATAGCCACAGGACGAAAGAGAGCCTGGAACATACAGATCCAACACAATGTTCAATACACTATCGTTTCTTGCCTTTTTTTCCTAGCAAACTGAAAAGGCTGAGTATCCATTCCAGACTGTTTAAAGGACACAACATGAGTGTGCCTGGCAGCTGTCACTGCAGCATCCCTGCAGACTGCCATCTGAACAGTGCCATTTCCTTACACATGTGGTTCAAATCTCAAAGTGATCCTGGAGACTCTCCAAAAGCATCACACCCTAACTCTTGTCATGGACACACTGGTGGGTCCAGGTAGCACCCAGCACCTTTATGGCCCCTCTTCCTTCTGTCTGTGCAGCCTGCCCTCCTTACCTTGAGGTTATCGGGCAGCTCGGTGCGCCCAGCGTACCCTGGGTTCATTGTGATGAAGACTGCACAGGATGGGACCAGTGGGATCTCTGTGCCTTCAAATATGAAGGTTTCCACCTGGAAAATTAAAAGTATGATCATCCTCGAAGAACAGAGCCTGACCTGCAAACTAAATAATGTAGCAGAATCTTCCAAGAGGAGAACAATAGCTTTAAGTTGTTAAATTATAAAGCACAAACACACACAGCTGCCCACAACAGTAGTGATTCAATCTGGTCCCACTGCAGGAACCCAGTATTACCAGCAATATTTTTCTCTGTATAAAAGACTGGGCTTGTGGAAGATTTACTGACAGGTTAAATTTTCCCTTTTTTTCCTTTAAACCCTCGAACAGACTTCTATCCCTTCAGCTGTAAACAAACGTCTTCCCATTTATTTTGCACTAGAGATCAGACCTGAATTAATTCATGGGAAAGAGGGCAAAGAGAAACCTAAATCCTTTTTAAAGCTGTGTAGGTAGTAATTTCAGATGGGGGATAAAGTAATGCAGAAGAATTTACGGAGAGCAAGTTTCTAATTCCAAGCCAAAGTCAAGGAGATTCAGGTCTTAACCCTTCTGGGCCTCCAGAGAACAAAGCAGAGGCTGGCTGCTAGACTGGCTGACAGTTGAATCTCCATTAAAGCCAACAGTTCACAACACTTCACTTTACAATGCAACCCTGTGTGCACCAATATGCATTTTTCTGCACATACTGGGTTTTGTGAATCCACCAAAGCTTGGTTAACACATTTAGACAAATTTGGTGCTGAGCAATTCATGTCAGAACACTGACTGCCTTTATCACAGCTCCAGTTTAGATCAGCTCAGTGGATCTGTATCAGAGTGTCTCCCACACCAAATCCTGCTGGCACTACAGCTCAAGCTGAGAGGTACTTCAGCTTGTGAGAGTGTGGGCAACTCTGGCAGCATAGACTAAGGTGAAGTTAAAAATTCCCATGAGGATGTTGACTGTAATGGACTGATATGACGTGCCATAGTTAGGACATTGTTCAAACCTCTCCTCAAGGATATCTGTTGAGAGCTGCTCCTGAGAAGTGAAGCTTGAAGGTGCGTGCAGAGACAAGGACTTGCCTGAACTAGCTCAAGCAGAGATTTTTTTGCCTGCCTTTGCATCCACATGCTCCTTACATACCCTCTGCTGCTGTGCTTTCTGGATGGTTGTGATCTGCTGGGCCACCACAGACAGCACCTCGATGTCGATGCGGTTGAACTCATCGAAGCAAGCCCAGGCACCAGAGCTGGGCAGGGAAGGAAGAATGAGGGGAGTCAGGAACACCACACAGGAGCAAACTTGCAGTCAAAAGTTCAGCTAGATCTAGAAGTTATATATCCACATACTGGGTAGGCATAACAGAGACTAGAAGTGGACACAAAAGGGGCCTGATGTCCCATGGCAAACAGCGACACAGCCACTGTGTCCTGGTTCAGTGGACACCTCAACTGTGCATCCCAGGCCATGTGATGAGTGCCAATGGCAGTATCCAATCCTAGAGCCTGCAAATTCTCCACAAATTCTCCATGTTACACATTTGAGCTTTAAAGAGGTGTCATGTTGAATTTCTGGTTTGTATCTGAGCTGTAAGTGTAGCAGATACAGTTTAGACAACGCTTAAGTCCATTTTTCAGAGTTTGGAAAACTATATATAAAGCTGGAAGCATGCATATGAGAAAGGTGATCTTCCCACAAGGCATGGCTTAAGAAAGAAGTTAAATTACTTACAAAGAAAACATCTGAGAAAAGAATATCAGCTTTTGTTGGAGTAACTAATTCAGATTCACCAGTGTGCAACAGACTAATTGGACCAGCTCTGTTTGAAATGTAGAGAAGAGAGAAGCCTCTCTGAGAGGATCCCTCAGGGCTTAGAGCAGTCTCTCTTGGCTGCTCAATTTTGAATACTCTCAGCAGATTCTCTTCTTCTTAAGATTAAGCAGCTTGTGGGCTGAAACTCAGTCCAACATGGATGATATTAAAATAAAGGCCAAAGCTGCAAACATTTGCACAGGTGGATTAGTGCATTGTGGATTAGTGCAAAGCATTTCAATTTTGCCTTAAATGAACAAGGATCTCCTTTTATCTCTTTTTTTATAATTGGATCAACTGTTCCTCCTTTCTGGCTTGAATTTTGTAACCTTGCTCGTTCTGGAACTTAGTAACCCCCTTGCTAGGGCTTTTCTTGTTCTTTTGGGGTGCTATGAAAAATACCCATCAATTCCCATGGTGCAGCATCCCTCAATAATGACACTCAGCATTTCACTGTACCTGGCTAGTCCCTTAAAAAACTTGCCCATTGCCATAAAGTCGAGTTGGTCAGAGCAGTTGAACACTACAGTTTGGATTGCCAGTGCTTTGCCCAGATCTTTTGTTGTTTCTGTTTTGCCTGTTCCTGCTGGTCCTGCAGGTGCTCCTCCAAATTTCAGGTGCAGAGCTCCTGTAAGTGTCAGATAACACCTACAACAAAGAAGAGACCCAGATGATGAAGAAAAGCATTTGTACTACTGATTTCAGCAAGGAGACATATGATCTATACAGCTGGAGACAAGGAGGAATCCATCATTCATTATTCTACAAAACTGCTTAGATATGCAGCATTCTGCAAAGGAGTTAGAGCTATGTGGCCTTGATTAGAATTCATGGGGGTCTGCATGGATAAATCCTTCTGCCACTGGCTACAAATTCATTCTGCAGAAAAAGGACAGTTACAAAAGGGTAAAACTATTATTTCTGCTGCATATTCTAGAGCACTGGCTGGTTTCTAGAAGAGCTCCTTAGCTATCAGGTGGACATTTTATATGAGAGCACTACATTAAGAATTAGGAGAGTGAAAGCAATCAGCCTGAGCACTGACCACTCAGAATACAGTAGCAACCAATGCCAGGGTGCTCCTGTGCACTTGTCTCAAGTAGTCCTTTACTGTACAAATGGATTCTATTTGCATACATTAAGATGTAGGACCTGCATGGTCAGATCCTTGGTNTGTGCTCTCTAACCTGAGCTGGGAGATCCACTCAAAATCGTTCATGCTCTTTATATTCTCCTCAACCAGCTTTGCTGCCACGTCCTTGGCATGGACCTCGATCACAATGAGAGCTGACAGCACTGCTCGCTGCATCCTGGACAGCCTCCCACGGACCAGGGCCACCAAATCTCCCAGCTGGGGAACAAAAGGAAAGTACCCTGAGGCAATCCACTCTGTACCAACACAATGCAATCAAACTCAGGGCATGCTGAGTCTCAGATTATATGCTGTACTCAGGCAACTTCTGCCTCTTCCCACTTCTCTTTTCAGAAGTACAAATGGTTGCTCAGAAAGCAAATACTACTCAGGGCTGGCTCAGAGCTGAGTTTTGCCTACACCATTACCATGGTCAGGTGAAAAGAAAGAGTTAGAGCCACTATGAAGTCCAGAGCTAATAAGTCTCAAGTATTAGGTGTGATTAGATGCACAGAACTGATATGAAGGACGCAGTTTCCTCCACTGTCCATCACTTCAGTTCTTCACCTTTGGCTTCTTGGGCAACCCTGGAGAAGTTATCTTTCACCTTGTTATAGTGTTCAGGTGGTGATCATATTATCAATCCTGTATAATATTTGAGATTTATTATGACAAATACCCTAATAATTAAGAAGACAACCTGTTTTATCACTTGTTTTGAACAGTGCTATGCAAAACTGTGTCTCTGCTTCCCCAACAGTATTGTCCTGGCTGTATTTATAACTTGTCTGAGGTCTGATGACTGAAAAACCTCCATCTGGCAAAAATCTCACCCTTACATTCATTTTCATACCTGAGCACTCAGCTGTGGGTAAAGCCTGCTGGACAAATCTCCAGCCTCCAGAGCTTCAGACACTTCCTTTGTCCAGAAAATCTGGCAGCCAGCAATGACCACTTGGCCAGGCCATTCCAAGACCCATGTGGTACGTGGAGTCTTAAAACAGAAAAAAATAGGTGTGAGAAAGGGGAAAAAGGTGGTAAGGCAATTGTTTATTTATTTATTTATTTATTTCTATGTCCTCTTGCTCTGAGAGGCATGATTAACAAATCAGCACTGAATTCTTGTGTGAGAGGCTTTCCTTTTCTTTCCCTTCCACTTGCTGTGAAGAAATCATCTTCAGGCACTGGGTACAGCAGGTACCTTCTCTCCACTATGCCACTTGCAGTAACCAGTTACAAGTAGCCATTAGCAGGTGAAGAGCAGGAATCTGTGAGACCCAAAAGAATGTTTTCCCTCCTCTGGCCTATTCTAACTTTCCTCCTTTCAAATTTTCAGTCTGAATAAGAAAAAGTAACAGAAATATCTGAGGCCTCTTTATTTTTCAGCCTTTCTCCCTACCTAGATTAGAAATTTCAATTTTATACCAGCATAGCTTTTATACAGAAACCAGAGCCATGATGCATCCCCTATGCACTGACTGAAACCAACAGTTTGTGTGCCTTGATTACTTTTACCAGCCCGTAGCACACTGCATGAGACATGAGAGCTGAAGCAGATCCTTACAAAGAGGAAGTAGTCTGGAGAGATGAATAGATATGGATTCATACAGGGCTGTTCCATGCTGCAGGAAAGCTGTGAGGGAGTGTGCAGGGTTTGCATTCTGTTGGACCATTAGCTTTTTGCCCAGCTGCCATTCTGCACTTACAGGCACACAACTCTATTAAAGGCTGTGTTTTGAAAGTGGAATAGAATAGAATAGAATAGAATAGAATAGAATAGAACAGAATAGA